>PVJH01010656.1:0-66753 GCA_004026705.1 Nesogale talazaci | reverse complement strand
GCCCCGCAGCCCCGGCCTCCCGAGGGCCGATGCCCGCCCGCATCGGCTACTACGAGATCGACCGCACCATCGGCAAGGGCAACTTCGCGGTGGTCAAGCGCGCCACGCACCTCGTCACCAAGGCCAAGGTAGGGCGGCGGGCGGCGGGCGCGGGCTCCGGCGCGGGCTCGGGCTGCGGCGCGCTGGTGGCCGGCGGGCACCGGCGGGCGGGCAGGAGCCGGCGCTCGGGGCCCCCGAGGGGGCGATCGGCGGCGGACGCGGAGCTCCCGGGGCCGCGCGCCGGGCGGCCGACGGGGAGGCTGCAGCGCAGGGGGCTCCCAACTCTCGGGGCGCCAGCGGGCGGCGAGCCAGGCGCCTGGGAACCCGGGATGAAGACCCGGGAACGGAAGGAGGGCACGGGCGAGCCAAACGTTGGCCGGGAGGGGGGTGGGGAGACGGGGTCAGCGGGAGCACTCGGGTTAGGTGGGCAGCGCGGCGGGGACGACCGGGACAGACGCTCAGGGGTGTGCAGTGGGTGCCGGCCACCTCTTGACAGGGAGCTCGGGCCAGCCCCTGACCGTCGAACACCGCTCCGTGGTGGGCAGGGGAGCTGGCAGAGGGGCCCCGCATGGAAGGAGTAAACGAGGAGGCAGGGGGCACTTACTTTGCCCGTCCGCCGTCAGTTAGGGCATGACCGGACCCTTGGAGCTCTCTGGGGTGAACACTCAGGGGGCCCAGGTCTATGGTGGCGCTAGGCAGTCGCGGTGTGACAGTCTGGGGCAGCCTGGATTGCGGATCTCTCGCCCCCGACCCCACCAGGTGCTGGGTCTGGAGGTGTGGGCTGTAGGTAGGTGCATGGCTTTCCGGGACGAGGGAGAACCCGTTGGAGCTGGGGAGGGCAAGGAAGAAGGCCAGTGCCCGAGCGAGGGCGGCGAGCTGGCCAACGCTCAGTCGGACCCTTTGGTTCCCAAGGGATTGGAGGAGCTGTCGTGGGGGAAATTGGCCAAGGTCAATTTTGGAAGGTGTGTGCTGTGTGTGTGTGTGTGTGTGCTCAGTAGATACTTGTTTCATTTTTGAGGGACCCTGGAGAATGTTTTTGGACTCAAGAGACTCCACAGAGCGCATGTTTAGTCCCAGTTTCTGCCTTTGGCCCCTATCACATTTGACTGAATGCTTGTTCAAACGCCACTCTCCGTGTTGACCCTCGACGTCATTCATGAAGAAGAGCCTTTCTCGCAGCCGCTGCTCCTGCTTCCCAGCACAGCCCCATCAGTCCCCTCCCTTCCCGGGCCTGCAGCCTCTGCTGCTTGTCACCTCCCCTGGTTTGGCCCTGGTTGCTCAGCAGTGTGTTTTCAGAAGCCAGGGTAAATACTTAGCTAGGTCTTCCTTCCCTGAACCCTCGCAACCTGCACTTCCCTGGCTTCCCCCTTCTGTCAGAGACTCCCTCTGGGCCCCTCTTCCCAGAGTGGCAGAGTGGGTGGCGGTGGAGAATTGATCGGCCAGTTTCACTTCCTCTGGGGGGCTCCCTTCAGCCTGTCTGCCCGTTTTTTCCCAGAGGGCCTGACATCTGCACACCTTTAAAGCCCAAGGTTCCGCTTGTTAGGCTCAGACCCCAGAGCAGGGGAGACTGAGCCCCAGGGAAGTGGAGGATGCTCTCCCCATAAGCTGCTGAGCCCTTCTTACTGTGGCCAAGCTGCTCTCCCTGTCACAGCCGGCCTTGTCCACACCGCCATGCTGAGGTTCCTTGTTTTGGTATTTCCTCCCCCTTACCCCCCCCTCGGCTCTCCTCTAAGTAATCACATTGTGCTCCCCGGGTTCGCTGGCTCCAACCTCCAGGGAACGGACTCCTTGAACTTAATTGGTTGCTTGGTTTATGGTATCTGTGATTTAAAGCATTTTGTGTCTTCCAGCCCTTGGAGACACCAAAATATTGATAAAAATCTGTCACAGGCAGGGTTGAATGTTTTTGCAAATGTAATTGCTAACAGTTGATTCTTGGCTTTCTCTATGAAAGAGACATTTCTGTCCTCAGTAGTCAGCAAAGCCAGTGGCTAATTATGGCCAGCCTACCCGCTTTCTAATTTTCCCCCTTTCCCTCTCAAGAGTGTTTCTCTGAGGCTTTGGTCCCCTTCACGACGGCAGCCTTCTCCACATTGGCTTGTTTATAAATGGGTGTCGCTGCTTGGGTTGGTTTTGATCTTTGATCATTTGTGGTGTGTGCAGTCGATTATGCAATGCCTATGGACGGAAAGATTCCGTCGGGAAGGAGGCCGAGAGGAGTTGGGCAATGAGTTGCACGTCGGAGGGGGCCACGCCACCACTCGTTTGTGTTTCGGCTGTAGCTGTGTGCAATTTCCTAGGTACAATTATAAGCGCCCTATTTCTCCCCCCCCCCCCCTTAAATCACTATGACGACATGAGTGCCGCTTAATTCACAAGGAGTTGTCTGTCATGTTCTCCAGGTGGCCCGTGAGCGCATTCTGGCCCGCGCCACGCTCATCTGAGCCCACCTTGGAAGGGCTCCTCCCATGTTGACACTTAGATGTGCCCGACAGCTGTTGGGCACACAGTGGGCTGGCCTAGGGAGGCCAGGCCTGGGTTATGTAACGGGAAGGTTGCCTGGTACTCCAAGTTGCAGAAGCTGCTGCCTCATGGCTCAGGTAGATGGCTTCTTTCTCCCCATGCACTGCAGTATTTTTCTTACTTCGGCAGTCAGGTCCCTTGGAACGGAAGAAAGATGTGACACACACACACACACACACACACACACACACACACACCCCTCCTTCCAGAATGCTACCTTTATTTTGTTGTGGGACACTTTCTATCCCCTTAAAGAGGGAAACTCACGGGGGCTTTTCATTTCTCCAGCGCCCGTCCTGTAGGCTTGCCCTGAGTCGGAGCGGACTCCCTGGCGGTGAGTGAGTGAGTGAGTGAGTGTGGGGATGAGCTGGGCTGCGATTTTTCCAATCTCCATCGAGATCAAGCACTAGGAATTCAGATGGTACTTGTTCTCACGGAGTCTTAGGTATTTTTCTGCCCATCAGAGAGAGATTTATGGCCCCTTTTTCCTACCCACACTACCCATTCCGAGGACAGAGGGGCTAAAGTCAGCTTCATTTACAGGCGGAGTTACTGCACTCCGGCCAAGGCTCCGTGGTGAAGCTGGCCCTCGCCCCAGCTCTGCTCACTCCCAGGCCCCCTAGAGCGGGGCCCTGGAAGACTTGTGGAGCGCTGAGCCCAGAGCCCAGCCGGGCAGCACTGCAGTGCGAGGGCAGCACTGCAGCACAGCCAGCAGGAGAAAATCGTCACCCGTGACACACTTTGGTCAGCAGCTCGCCCGGGCTGTCTTTCTCCTGCCGCTAAAAAAACATAAAACAAAATTTTTTTTCCTGGTTTTGGAGATCCTGAGCCTGAGCTTCTCTGACTGTGTTCTTATGCCAGGACACAGTACAGATGAAAAGGATAAAAAGACACAGTTTCTGCCTTTAAATTGCTATAGATTGTTGCTAGTGTCTAAATTACATATACATTTACTAGTTGGGTGAACGGAATGTGTGTGTGTGAGAGTGAGAGTGTGTGTGTGTGTGAGGGACACTGACACCCCCCTTCCACCCCCCCCCCTCCCCGGCGGTCAGGAGGTTGGTGGTTCAGATCCAGACCTGGTGATCTTGCAGTCCTCCAGGGTTTCTACTGCATTCCAGTCTGCACAGTAGGTCCTGATGCCAGCCCACAGCAGGAACCCTGATAGCATAGGAAGTTGCGTGTTCACCACAGGCCAGTAGTTCAAGACCACCAGCTGGCCCATGGGACAAAGATGAGGTTTTCTACTCCTGCGAAGACGTGCAGGCTTGGAAACCCACAGGGGCCAGTTCTCCCCTGCCCTGTAGGGTCACTGTGAGGCGGAATATACTCTTGTAAGGAGTTCATCTTAGGAACCCACAGGGGCCGGCTCTTCCCTGTCCTCTGGGGCCAGAATGTGTTGGAATTGATGAGACGTTTGAGAACAAAAACAATTGTTGGAGGACAGATTCAGAGAGGTAAAGAGTCGATATATTTTGGGTGCCTTTTGGTTGTTGTTGAAGTAAGTGTGGCTTTAAAAGCCCTTGGCCCCAAACTTTTCAGTGTGCTTCAGCGATTTAGCTAAAACCTCTGCCACGGAGTGGCTTCAGCCTCCTAGTAACCCGAGCACCGAGGATACCTGTCTCTTCGGACTTCCTGAACTGTCCCTATGTAGAGGAGCAGAGAGCTGCTTCTCTCCGCTTCAGAACTGCTGGGGGGTTGGGGCTCTGGACTTGGAGTTCACAGCCCGACAAAACTCGCTGTCCTTTCAAGGGTCCTAAACAAACACAGCCCTCGCCTGGTATTGAGTGGCACGTGGCCAGAACTTGAGCTATGGATAATACCATCTTGGTTTGAATCCTTTACAACCCAACAGACGGGCGGTCTCGGGTAGCTACTTACCTTCTCTGGGCTTTGACTTTCCTGACTTGTAAACTGGGATGGAGGTTCAATTCCGGCTCCCAGGAGCAAAGGCTGGGCCTCCTACTCCCACCACCTGAGGGCAGTGATGCCTAAAAAAAAAAAAAAAAAAATGGGATGGACAGTCCACAGTACTTGTTTCACAAGATTAGATGTTAAGAAGATGAAATAAAATACTACATGTAATGCTCTAAGAACAGTGTCTGGCAATAATGAGTATGTGATAAGTGTTACCTGTTATCATTATCGTCATCATCATCAGGTACTTTAGTAACTAAGGTAAAGAAGAGACAGTCTCCCTTCTTTGTCTCTTGCTTCTTGGGAACCGTGCATGGATGTATCAGCCATCAGTTTTGTGCAGGCCAATGTCTTCTTTCAGGGTGAAGAACAGAGTTTGCTACTCCTGCAGGTGCTCCTTGCAGATCGTTGGGTTTAATTCTCCTGGGCTGATTTCATAAATTGGCTTAAAACTTTTCCCATCACTTCAACATTTTTTGTTTGTTTGTTTTCCTTTTTAAATAGTAGTGAGACTTGTCTGATGAAAACTGTACCTAACACTAGTTCTCCCCCGCGTTTTCATCCTGGGGTCTGTAAGCAGTCTTGGTCACTTTTAGTGATGGAACAGAGTGCGTCGGGGTTTCCCACAAGGATTCCCCCAAGCTTGGTGGAGACCGTGAAGGAATGTTGTTATAAGATGCAGAACACATCGATACTTGGGTGGAGAGTGTGCTACTTCAGAAGGCCAAGATCAGGAATCTTAATGATCTCACCGAGAAATACTCGGTGCCCCGACCGCATGCCAGTCTCGACCACTCCAAGACACAACCGTGCCCTCTGTGGTTTAGCGCGAGCTCATTTTCAAGAGGACAACTCAAAGTGGGTTAATAGCACCGTTTTCACCTCCAAGGAACTGTTGAATGGAGCACACAAGACAATACTTGGACTCATTAGAATGCTGTAGGCAAAATTCACCGCTTCGCAGGAGACAGTATTATGTAACAAAAAATGCACACGAGGTTGACATACATTTGAGGAAGATGGTCCCCTCCCTGGATAATCTAAAGTGACTCCAGAAGGACAAGGCTAGCCTGGGGCCAGGTCACCAACGGGGTGGACACCCGGGGAAGGGCGCCAGCTGATAGGGACCGGTCTCTCCAGAATCTGAGCGCCAGTCTTGCGCTTTCCACATCAAAGCTGTTTATTTTCACAGCCTGACTTTGGTGCCAGCTCCCTCGAAAGCCATAGATCTGGCTCGAGCCAGTGGTGCCCGGACTAGTTCCTTCTGTGCCAGGGGTGCTCAGTCTGGCTAATGTGTTTGGGTTCACGGCATCTGAGAGAACAAAGTGGATGTTGTGAAGAGGAAACAAAGTGCCCTCTACTCATCAGACCCTCGCTAACTGTCAAAACAAGACAAAAGCCCTCAAATGCCTTTGTATCTTTTATCCATCCATCCTTCCATCCTTCCTTTCTTCCAACCCACCCACCCACCCACCCATGTTTGGTGCATGTTCTTTTTGGTTCCGTCATAGACTCTGGCGGGGCCTGGGGCCAAGGAGAACAACGCTCCTGCCTTCCTGGAGCTGACATGCTGGTGGGAAGAGGCAGACGAGCATCAGGCCAACCCATGACTTTGTGTCGCGACACCTGCAAGGAGAAAAGACCATGGGTAGTAAGGTGCTAGGGAGTTTGTGAGACCAGGGCTGGTTCAGATAGTGGGCAGCGAAGGGTTTTCCATGGTGACAGTCAGCTGAGACCTGACAAACTAGCCTGGGATGGTTTGGAAGACCGAACATTCCATGCACAAGGAATGGCAAGAGCAAAGGCCTTGGGGGTGAGAATGAGCTTGGTTTATATCCAAAGATAAGCTCGAAGGTCATTGTGTTTATAACTTAATGAATAGGGGCAGGGCGGGGAGGATAGTGAGGAATAAGATCAGAAAGTGACATTGGCTTGATGACAGAGGTCTCTTGGGCCATTTTAGGGGAATTGTAGATGGACCAGTGGATTGACCTCACGGGGTGACAGGGCAGTGCACCAACATGGCCCGGGGTGTATTTTAAGAAACAGGTGAGTTGTTTTGTAGTTCAGGGAAAAAGAGCATTTTCAAAGCATTTCTTGAGCAAGGGGAGGTGTTCAATTATACCAGTCATCATTTAAAAAATAAATCATTTTATTGCGGGCTCTCATACAACTCTTATCACAATCCACACACACATCTGTTGTGTCAAGCACTTTTGTACATTTGTTTCCTTCATTGTTCTCAAAACACTTGCCTTCCACTTGGACCCCTGGTATGTGCTCCTCATTGCCCCCTCTCCCGGCTCCCCCTCCCCCGTGAACCCCTGACATTTATAAATTATTATTTTGTAGTCAACATTTAAAAAATTGTGATTTGCACAAAAATTTCCAGTGCAAATTGGTTTTCTAGTCCATAATTCATACACGTTTTGTCTCCCAACATTGGTATCTGCCCTCACAATGTCACACCACCCTCCCACTTCCTCCTTGAGTTTCTGGCGGCTTCCATTGCCCCTCCTTTCTGAGCCCTCCCCGCCTTCTCAGCATTACCCCTGGGCAGAGCTGCCCCTCTGCCCCCCTCCGGTCGATGGTTTTGAAGAACGTGTACCTTCTTAGTGGTGGGGCTCTCCTTATTGCCCTGTCTGGCTTTGGGCGGAAGGTTGACCTCTGAGTTCCACAAGTCTCTCTCAGACTGGTAAGCTTGGTCTTCTTGAAGATTGTGACTTTTGTGCCACATTTTTCTGTCACCAGACCCAGGACTGCCTGTCATGACCCCTTCCAGAGCTGTTAGTCCTGGGCGCCGGTACCATCTAGTTCTTAGTCATGGCTCCTTAATATTATGGGTGGATTTTTCCTGTGCGCCTGTAGTTTTCTCTATCTTTTTTTGCCCCAGATGGGAAGAATCTAATAATTGCACCCGTGGTCATCGATCAATCAAAAAATACCTATTGACCTATTCGGCATTAAATAGACCTCACTGCCATCGATGGTGACTCATAGTGATCCGATAGGACAGGGTGGAACTGCCCCTGTGAGTTCTGAGACTGTAACTCTTTATGGGAAATAGAAAGACCCGGGCTGAGCCCCAGTGGCGTAAGTGGTTGAGTGCGGGACTGCAGCCCGGGGCTTGGTGGTTCAAATCCAGCGGCGGCTCTCAGGAGCGGCACTGGGTAGCTCCCACGACCACCAGAGGCAGTGATGCCCACAAAAAAAAAAAAAAGAAAAAAAATAGAAAGACCCGTCTTTTCCCTGAGGAGTAGCGGGGTAGTTTCAAACTGCTGACCTTGCGGAAAGCAGCCCAGTGAATAACTACTGGGACACCAGGACTCCTTTGAGAAGACCAAGAGAAGTCCTGTTTCAATTCTTTGTTTTTCAGTGCATGTAGCAGAATGTAGAATCTCAGGTTTTATAGCACTGTCAAAGCCACCGAGACCAATTACCCTAGATTCCCGACAATCTCCAACTCTCCCCTGCCCTCCTTGGGCCAGAGTCCTATAGCTGCCACCTAGTGGGGGAGCTGTCATTCCATGAGTTAACGCCACCTGACTCCTCTCATCACAGAAAACTTTACCTCCTCGGGTACTTGCTTTCTTACCGGAAAAAACCATATACCTACCACATACAATCTAAGAGCTTTAAACACACTGTACAAGTGTGATGTTAGACTAAGAGGCAAGGTTCCAAGGAGAGAGGGAGAAAAGTACCTTAGAACTGCATTTCGGTCTGAGCCCTGGTGGCGGAGTGGTTGTGTGCGGGACTGCGGCCCACAGGGTTGGCGGTTCAAATCCAGCAGCAGCTCTCTAGGAGCAAGACTGGACCTCCTACTCTCACCAGGGCAGTGATGCCCACAAAAACAAACAAACAAACAAAACAAAACAAAAAGAACTGCATTTCACCCCGCCACCTCGGCCACTCAGACGAGGTTTCTGGGGGTTTACAGCTTTGCCTCTCAAGCCCCTACCCAGACACTGCTACTCACCACCTCTTGGGACCCCCTTGGCATGACTGGGGTCAAAGACAACAACAAGTAAACATCCCCCTCACCCCCCAAACAACCACTAGCCAACACACACAAAAACACTAAGGAGGTAAAAGTGGCAAGAAACAAAAACAAAATGCCATGCTCTCCAACGAAGTGCCCCTCACTTACAGAGTTGTCTAGTTTACTCCTATTGGCTAGAGTCACTCCCTTTGTTCTGTCAGGCTGATCTACTGTAGACAGCCCCCTTCGGTGCCAGGTCTCCACCAGCTTCCCAGGCACTGGACCGGCTTACGACCCATGCAGATGAAAACTAGTCCTCAAGAGGCCTCCTGCGATAGCACAAGGTAAAGGGCCAGGGGATCCACTGATCCAGGGCTTTTTGAGGTGGCTATAGGTGGCTATAAGCTGCACCCCTTCCTTCCCCTCCAGTGTGTGCTCACCCCTCCTCCGGAGGAGTCCTTTGGTTCCTTGCTGGCATTACAGGTCAGCCATCCCAGCTGGTGATGACTGATACCATCCAGGAGGTGAGAATTGCATACATCCTTGTGGGCATTTGTTGAAGTGTGAGACGTCATTAGGGATTGACACAGTGGCTGCATCGGTGGGCAGGGTGGCACAGAATTTGGCGGTGTTTTGTTCTTCTGCCCAGGGGCTTGCCATGGGCCGGTACCTCACTACGAGCAATAATAGTACACAGTTGCTAAATTAGTGCCCGCGGCAATGGCTTTGGGAAGCCTCAACGATCTCGAATGACTGAGTGTCCAATTGCCTCCTTTGCTAGTCCCAGTAAAATCCCACCAATTAGTATGAAACTGTTGGACGCGCCCTCATGAAGTAAGAGAAGGACATAGTTTTGTTAGCACATGTGTTTCCCGTCCATTTGCAGCTTCCACCTGGTGGAGCAAGGAGGATGAGGAGTGGGAGGGAGTGTCGGTTCTTGGACCTCATCAATCCGGTCACCTATTGCTTGCTCTTTGTCACCTTGCTGTAAATATCTTTATATATGTATTAAAGTAATTTGGGCTCATGGTAAGCATTTTGGAAACTTCAGAAAATTATAAAACAGTTGAAGGAAACAGACCAACACAACATCCCCAATTCTTCCACCCAGAGACAACGGTTGCTAAGATGGAAACATTTATTTTTACCTCATTGCGATTATATGGCTATCCTATTTTGTTCATATTTTAATCATGAGACACCTTGTGCCATCATTAGAAACTGTACACAGAAATCATTTTTGAGGAACTGTGCTACTTTGGACCCATTTTCATAGCGTAAGATGTCCAGTTCTTCATGCTATCAATTTGCTGTGATGGCTCTTTTTGTGCATGAAATTCAATGCGTTTTTGAATTTCTGCTCAGTGTTGATTTTGACATTCCTAGGCCGGCAGGGACACATGTTTCTAAGACACTGGATCCACATGTTGCCACCGTGCTCTCCAAAAAGGTTGTGTCGGGATTAGCCTCCCCAGCAGCAGATGAGACAGCATGTCTCACAGCCTCCCGGGCACTCATTATCTTATCTCTCTGCCCTCCTGCTTTCTGGGCACCGGATCATAGGGCTTTTAAGTGCCCGCTGCACCTCCAAATGTGGATGGTGATTGATACGGGATAAATAACAAAGGGTATAGCAGCTACCTGATCCTTTCCCTGAAGCAAATCTGGAAGAAGAAAGAAAAGAACAAATGTCAAGGTCACCTTTCAATTGTTTTATTCTCAAAGTAGGTAAGTCGTTGTTTTTTTCTTGATCTTTTACAAAGCTACCTAAACCTGGCTTAAAGTAGGAGGAAGGGTTATGAGAACTGACCTCGACTGACTCTTGCCTTAGATTCTTGATCTACGTGTAGTTGGCAAACCGGACTGAGAGCATCAGAGACAAATGAAAGTTGTAAATTGCCTTTCCCAATTTGTCATGGCAAAAAGATACAAGAATATTAGAAGGGAGAGAGTTATGTGAGTGGATTTGGTAACACAGGAGGTCTTTTGTGTTTGCTTATTCTGCATGTACTGCAGCTGATGATTGATTGGTCATATGCTATTGCATTTTATGCTTACCATTATAATTGCTCTTTTTTTTTTCTGAGTGATCTCTGCTTTGGCCACCTGATGATAGCCGCTTTCATTTCCAAGAGGCAGTATCTGTCTCTTGTGCAATAGTGGGACCTGCTTAATCAAGGCATAAAATAGGAAATCAGAAATCACGCTATGCGTGCACTTTGACAATTTCATCATCCTATAAAAAATGTACTCATCCAAAATGTACAACTCTATGTTGTAAAGTTGTTTTTATGGAAAAGTTCAAACATATACCACAGTGGAAAGAAGAGTACCATGAACCCCTTGGCCTTTCCAGGGAGTTTAAGCAGTTACCACCTCATGGACAGCACAAGAAGCCTTCTAGACGTTTGTGGAGAAATGGACTGAAGAGCTCATTGAATTTCCTCCCACGTGTTTTGAAGTCCTCTCATGTATGGCCCTTCTCACTTTCCCTTCCTCCCAGGCTTCCTTTGAAGCAAATTCCAGAGTCACATAATTTCATCCACAAATATTTTGACCTGTATCTCTAAAGAGGAGATTTTTTTCTTCTTCCAAGAAACATAATCACAGTGCCATCGTCCTATCTAAAAGAGGTGGCCATAATTCCTTAGTATCATTAAATAGCGAGTCAGTGTTGACAGGTCCCTGATCGTCTCGCGCATACGACGTGTTGCTTTCCTCTTCCTAACACTTCCCTTTGTTGAATCCGGCTCTGAAGCAGTCCCCACGATCTTCGTGACTAGTGTGTTTCCAGGGCTCATTGTTGGTTCCCCTCCTCACTATTGCTGCCCAACTCGCTGGTTAAGAATCTCTTCCTATGACTTTCTGATGTAGGGCCAAGCCTATATATATACTCCCTGATTGGAGTTCTCTCCTCTGGTTTGCATTAGACACACCCGAAATTCATCAACTATGATTTCCAGTTTTGATTTGCTTTTTTAAAGTGGAGTGATAACTGGCACTTGGACAGCAATAGGAGTTCAAAATTCCTCTTGGTTTTTATGATTCCTCCCAAATTTGTTATGCTGGTCTCAACCACACCTAATTTGACTTTATCAAATCTTTTCAAACATCGAATTTAGTTTTTCTAGAAACATCTACTTCTTTTCTTCCTAATTTTCCATCCAACTACCTGTTATTTAATTAAATCACATAACTATAATAGCAAGAGTAACCGATATAAAGAGGTTTGGGGGAAAAAACAACTCTTGGTAATTAGGTAACTTACTGGATGCAAATGGAAAAGTAGTTATTTATTGGGGTCAGTGTACATGTTGGGGCATTTATTAGATTTGTTTGATAAATAAGCCAAAGCTCATGTTTTATAGACCTAGTACTGTTTTTCGGCTGTGCACAGCGGGGCAGAGCTGGACGGGGAATGGACAGCTTGGTGTCTCGCACCAGCTGCTCTGCACGAGCAAGGTGAGGCTGTCTGCCCTGGTGCAGAGTCAGTTTCAGAACCCCCCACGAGTGTTCGGCTGTATTCTAAAGGGGTGCCATGCGTTGGCATCAATTCGATGGCGCTGGGTTTGCTTAAAAACAAACAGAAAAACCAAACAGCAACAACAACAACTGTAGCGTATCCTTCAGGGGGTATTTTGGTTCATTCTGTTAGAATTTGTATGAATTGCACTGAATTTGTAAATGGCCCAAGGATGTTAAAGGTTGGTGAGGACAGCCCGATCGCTTGAGTTTAGAAAGTTTTTTTTCTGTTCCCTGCCAGTCTAATGTTCCACGAGCCAGTGGACGTCTTCACGTACTAGGTGGTTTTCTGTTTCCAGCAGAGGAAATGCTGGTTCTCAGGCCAGCCCAGGCGGCGGGCTGCTGCCGAGGGCCGCCTGATTGGACACCTGCAGGATCTCTGCCTCCTTTCTTTTTGTTTTTGCTCCCTGCCCCCTCTTGTCCTTTCCTTTTGTCAGAATGTTCTGATGTTACATTAGTAATTCTTTGACAATAGGTGAGGTTTTCTAGAGCTCATTTTTTTAACCTTCAAAACAATATTTTTCATGATTGTATGTTCTTGGCTTACCTTCTTTTTCTACATCAATGTGATACTGTTTGTTCTTTCCACTAGTGAAATGGGGTGGTTGTATTCTTTTTTTTTTTTTTTTTTTGTTTGTGGGCATCACTGCCTCTGGTGGGCATCAGCACTACCCAGTGCCGTTCTTGAGAGCCACCCCTGAATTTGAACCGCCAAGCTGGCGGGCCGCAGTTCTGCACTTAACCACTTATGCCACCGGGGCTCAGCCCGGTGGTTGTATTCTTGTGGGTGCTGTGTGTCCAGGTCAGCTCAGGAGTGCCACTTTTTATGTATTACACCTAAATATCTTACATATGTACAGTAATGCTGGGAGGTTAATTACATTTGGGATGGTATTTGGAGTCTTTTAAAAGAAGTGGCTAATCTTCAGAAATCAGATAACTTATTTCTTGCATGCTATTCATTGTGGGCTTTTGGGGTCACATGTAGGAGAGTGGCCAGTGATTTCCGCCGACCGCCTCCTCTCAGCTCTTAGTCCTTCTTCCTGTGAGCCAGCAGCTGTGTCCAGGGCCCTCCTCCGATTGAGCTCTTAGTAAAAGGAGTTCTGTTCATCGAGTCACCACCCCTTACAGCATGTCAATGGCAATTCATTTCAGAGTCACATTCGTATTTGAACACCACATTTCCGTGGCGGGACCTCAATTTCTCTTCTTTGTCTTATGCACCAGCATTGTCATCTTCTCCGACTCTTTAGGGAATCATTTTTTGACTCATCCAGTGGACCTACCCTCTCCTATGAGCTTAAAGGTTAAATTGCTGGCAGTTTGACTTTGGGTTTTATTTTTACCTCTTGACTAAAATTATATATGTTCACCGCCCTCTAAGTTAGTTAGCAATTTACCCACCTCCCCCTTCCCAGAAACCAAACTCGCCGGCATCAAGTCTCTGCCAAGTCGTAGTGAGCTCCAGGAGAGAGGAGCGCTGCCCCCGGGGCTTTCTGAGACTGCAGCTCTTGCTCTCCCGCAGAGCGGCTGGGCCTAGGGCTAGCAGCCAACCCGGTGCCTCTCTGCCACCAAGGCTCCTTCCTCCGTCCCACCCCGGGAGCCATCAGATCACCTGTCTGTAGTGTGGAAGCCTTCTCTTTGTGTAACGGTGGTCTCCGGTAATGTTTGCCCTTTTGTGGTTTATTAATTTCGCCAGCATCGTGCCTTGTAGGGCTGCTCAGATGCATTATCACTCTCTCCCATCGCGTAGGGTTCCACTCTGTGCACATACCAACGTCTGTCGATCTGTTCTTCAGTTGGTGGGCAGTGAGGGTGTCTCCACCTTTTTGCTATTGTGACCAGGGCAGCAATGAACCCTGGGCACATGTCCATCTAGTTGTCATGGCTTGTGTTTATATAGGGTATAGATACTCAATGCTGCATCATTGAGCCTTTCTCTTTCCAACTTTTGAAGGACATGCCGTACTGTTTTCCACACTGGGTGTACCACTTTATACTCCTGCACTGGTACTGCTCAAGGGTTTCACTTGTCTAACTGCCTGTGTGACTTTGGGCGAATCATTTAGCTTCATAGGATCTCCAGTTCCTTATTTATTTATCATCAACTTTATTGAGTTGTAGTTTCCATTTTGCAAAATTCACCCTGTTTCATGTCTTTAAAATATATTATCAGAATTGTACGATGAACTACAATCAATTTTAGAACATTTTAATTCTCCTTAAAAGCAGTTGCTCCCCATTTTTCCTCAACTTCACTCCACCAGCCCTGATTAGTATCTATAGTTTACCCTATTCTGAATATTTGATATAAGAATACTCACATAATGCGTATCTTTTTTGTACCTGACATACTTTATTTAGTCTGTTTTCAGGGTTCCTCTGTGATAGAGTATGAATCAGTACTTTATTGCTTTTTGTGGCCCAGTAATATTCCATTGTATGGATTTGCATAGGCTTATTTATGTTCATGAGTTGATGGGCTCATGGGTTGTGTCCACATATTGACTAATTTGAATGATGCTAATGGATTGTGGTATGAACATTTGTCATTTCCTCCATTCAAATGTAAAAGGGCTGCACAGATTTCAAAAGGTGACTCAAGAATATAAGGTGTCATAATGAAAAGTACACGAAGCAGGAGTTAGAAGCCCTAAGAGAAGACTACTGAAACCTTTCCTCAAGCAGCAAGAACAAAAGAAAAAGATCCGCTCTTCAGTCGTGTGCGGTCTTCTATGGGCAAACTACTGAACAGTGCAGAAAGCGTCATAAGAAGATGGAAGACGCTCATGGATAGGGAGGCTTAATGTGGTGAACATGCCAGGATGCAAAGCAGTCTGTAAATTCAAACACTGCTGACCCAGGTCCCACCATCAAGGAAATGGGTAAGTTAGTTGCTGATTTTAGATTAAAAGAAAAGTGTTCCAGGATAAGCAAGTACTACAGTACTTAAGTTCAACCGAGAGGGAGATTTCTCACTTCCCCACCTCAAATCCTATTGCACAGCCACAGTAGTCAAAAGAACAGCGAGCCATCTGCCCATAGACACCTTGACAGAGGACCCAAATACATTCATTGAGGAAGAGAGAGAGTCTTTCAACAAATGGTGCTGAGGCATGGCAACAGTTGTGAGGAGGGTAAGTTGGAACCGACTTAATGGCAAGAACACCACCAGCATTTCTGTAGATGCGTTTATGTTGGATGCATGTTGTCCTTTCTCTTGGGTGTCTACTCAGGGATGGAATTGCTGGGGTCATATGCTAACTTAATGGTTACTCTTCAGAGGGACTGACATAAACCTATTCACAGAACAGCAACACCATTTTATATTCCTGCTAGCACTAGATAAGGGTTCACATTTGTTTGCAACCTGAACCACACTCGTTACTGCCTTTTTGCTTAGTTTTATTTACTCTCGTGAAGTGGTTCTCAACCTTTCTCATGCTCTGACCTTTTTATACAGTTCCTCATGTTGTGGTGACCTCCCCTAACCATAAAATTATTTTCGTTGCTATTTCATAGCTGTAACTTTGCTACTGTTATGAATTGGGCGACCTCTGTGAAAGGGTCATTTGACCTCCAAAGGGGTGGCGAACCACAGGCTGAGAACTGCTCTTCTAGTGGCATCTCTGATGGTACATATGGTTAGTTAACATGCTGGCAGCTAACCAAAAGGTTAGACGTTTGAGTCCACCTTGAGGTATCTCAGAAGACAGGCCTTGGTGATCTACAAAGTGAGTTATTGAAGAGTAGGTGGAGTCGAGTTCTACCCTGACACACGGGGGTAATCGTGTGTGAATTGACCAGGCAGCGACTTGTTTGTTCGGGGATTGATAGCTACCTCTCAGAGCCTTGTCTGATTTTTATTTGGGCTTTTTAAAACAAAATTATTTTGAATTGGAAGAATTTTTTAGGTCTGGAGAAATAAGTTTCTTATCAAATAGGTGATTTACAAGTGCATTCTCCTATTCAGTGGGTTGTCTTTTTCATAATTCTGATGATGTCATTGACAGTACAAACTTTTTCTTGCCTTTTTTTAAAACTTAAATTTCGAGTATCTGGGTTTCTTACTTTTTGAAGTTGTTCTGATTCTGAAACTTCTGTGTTCTGTTCTGAATACCTCTATCTACTTCCCGCTGTAGTACAGTTCTCCTTTTCCAAGGACCTTTTCTCGTCTCTAGGACTGTTTGTGGGAGCAAGACGGGCTTTTCTTCCTAATCCAATAGAGTTAGGCTTTCGGAAACTCACAGAGGCAGATCCTCCCTATCTTGGGGCTCACCCTGATTCAGAATTGGTGTTTCAGAAGACTCTTTAAGGACTCTACATACACGTCTTATAAACTTTACAAAGTATGTAGTCTAGAAAGTGAAAGTTCCCTCTGCGGAAGAAAACATTGTAAACATTTTACAACCAGTTCTCTTTCCCCTTCCTAGTCACACTTTATGGTTCTTCCTGCTACCTGTTTTGTCGTTTGCAACATTCGTGTCAGTCCACTTTGCCCTGGGCTCCATTTCTTTCAATGATTGCAGCATATTTCACCTGATGGCTAGGTTCCTAACTTAAACAGTATCCTATTGATAGGTTTGGGGTTTGTTCTAGTCTTAAAAAAAAAATTATTACAGGTATATGCCAGTTAACACGTTTGTGCTTTTATCTTTCCGCACTTGTGTGCTTCAGTGTGTCTTCCCCATTTACTCACTATTGCACTATTTTACGAAAGGCTCGTACGCAAGTCTTTAATTTAAAGACGTACTTTAATTTTTAAAAATACAGCAATTTGACAATGCCCAACTTAGAGTAAACTGCCAAAAGTTTTCTGTTCTTTTCTATCATGTGCTAGGATTTTTTCTTGAAGTCTGATTCGTCATTTTTCTCAGTAATTTGGAGAAGCGTTTACTAGAAGTGGGATATCTGGGTCAAAGAGTATGAGCGCTTACAATTTTCACGATGTTGCCAAGTTGCCCTCCTGGAAAGGCCATGCTGAATCACTCAGCTCAAGCAGAACCTAGCAGTGCCCTTTCTGTTCCTTTAACATCAGCAATTAGCTGTCTATTTAGGGCGGCCGTAATGACAGGTGAAGAAAAAGCCCTGGCATTTTCAGCGTCGCTCTGAGGCTCGCACCACGTGAGCTCTGTTCCCTGTGTTTCGCTGGCATTTGTTTTCCCTTGTGATTGCCTGCGTCTCCCGTCTACTTTATGTTGGGCCCTTTGGCTTGTTTTCGTGAATGCCTAAGAGCATTTGTAAAGTTAGTTTCTCTTCCGTATACTTTCGTATATGCATGAAGGGGCTCCAAACAGTTCCAGGGAAAATAGAATTAAAAGAGAATAGCACTTTGCTGGAAGCCCAAATTCACAACCGTGCGTTGAGTCTGACCCACAGGAACCCTGTCGGAGAGAGTTGAACGAGGTTTTGAGGGTAGATGACTCCAAGCTTTATGTGGGCAGGCAGGCTCATTTTCTTCCTGAGTGGCTGGCGGGTTTGAACCGGCAACTTTGTGGTTTCTCAACCCGAATGCTTAACCGGCTGTGCCACCAGTGCTCCGTTTATACAAGGGAGCTTCAAAAAAATCCATGGAAAAATTCTATGATCTTCTCATTTCATTTCCCATAACTGTTTTTGAAGCCCCCTTACATATGTAGATTTTTTTCTTAGTATGCCTTTTGACTTGGTGCTTCTATGACTTCCTTTATAAAACGTAAGCATTTATATATAGTTATGTGTGTGTGTGTGTGTGTGTATTTTTTTTTTTTTTTTTTGGGCATCACTGCTCTCCGGTGGTGGGAGTAGGAGGCCCAGCCCCTCCGCTGGAATTGAGCCTCTATCTCAGTGGGTCGCAGTCCCGTGCACAACCGCTACGCCACCGGGGCTCAGCCCCCTCGTCTCTTGTTTTTATTTTTAGTGTTTTAGGACAGTGCTTGCTAGTCTCAAGATAGGCCCTCTAGTGAATGAATCTAGCTCTATCTGTCTCCAGATGTTTTTCGTGTCATCTCAGTACATTATTTTAATTTTTATTTATTTTAAAAATCATTTATGGGGGCTCGTACAACTCTTCTCACAATCCATCCATCCATCCACCCATCCATCCATCCATCCATCCATCCATTGATTGTCTCAAGCACATTTGTACATTTTTTACCATCATCGTTTTCATAGCGTTTTCTTTCTACTTGAGTCCTTGGTATCAGCTTCTCATTTTTTTCTCCTCTCTCCCTCTCCCTCCCTACCTTGATAATTTATAAATTATTATTATTTTTTCATGTTTTGCACTGTCTGATGTCTTCCTTTACCCCCTTGTCTGTTGTTTATCCCCCTGGGGGTGGGGGTTATAGGTAGGTGTCTCAGTATTTTTTATTGAGTAAGACATCTCTTCCTGCCTGATTTTAAAAGCTACTGTATCATTTACAAAATTTCACAGAGACCTGGTTATGTTTTTGAGTTATTTTCTAGTTCATAGAGTGGACCATCTTGACTTGCTTTTGATTCTGTACAGCTTTAACTGTTTCAGCTTTGTACTGTTTAAAGTACATCTGGGAGCGGTATTCGTTTCCTCTAGCTCTTGTAATAAATGACCTCAAACTGGGCGGCTTCACACAACAGAGATTCAGTCTCCCTCAGTTCTGGAGACCAGAAAACCCCAAATCAAGGTGTCTGCAGGGGTGGTGCCTTCTGGCTACTCCCAGGGAAAATCTGCCCCATCGTCTCTCCTCCCGCTGGTGGTTGCTGGCAGTCTTTGGCATTCCTTGGCTCCGGTTTCTGCCTCTTGCTTCACATAATGTTCTTGATTTCAGTGCGCATGTGTCTTTGTGTTCAGATTTTCTTCTTAGGACAAGAGCCACTGGATGAGGGTCCTCTGTAATTAATCTGACCGCATCTTCACTTCATTGCATCTTCAAAGACTGTGGTAAGCTACACAATTTCATGTCAGCTTGATAAATGAGAATGAAGGGGTGGAGTCTAGCCTGTCAATCAGGTCACAGCCTTGTGATTCCTCCTTGTGGGTCTGGACTTCTTATGAGGATTTGGGGACTTCCTCTCTTGATTCTGCCATCAGAGAAGGCAGGCCATTCTCTCTGCTTGGCATTCCTGTTGACAAGTCATACGGAGAGCCCTGGAGATGTCCACTGTCATTGGATCCACAGGACTTTATCCACAGCCAGTGATCTTCTGCATTCGGCAACCTTGCAAGTGCCGCTGTGTGGTCTGAAGAGGAATCCATGGGCTAGTATCAGACTTATGGGCTAATATCGAATTTATGAACTTGATCTGGACTGGGTGGGATGTCTTATTGATGCATAATTAATTTCTTGACCTAAAATTCTCTCTTACATGCGAATGAGTGTCTCTGGGTTTGTTTCTCTAGTCAACCTGGACTACTACAAAGGATTCTGCTGCTTCCTACATCTTATTCTCACAGTGGGGTGGGTGGGTTAGGATGTGAGCGTATCTTTTTTTGTGGGGGAACACATTTGAACACTTTACCAAGTGGCCATCCGCACACACTCCTAACTACCATTCCATATATAGGGGAGTACTGTAATTGTTCTTTGTAGAAATTCATTTTTGCAACATAGGAAATGCTCCTTTGATTTACTAATTAAACATTCTGAGGCCAGCTTGCAAAGTTGAAACAATTTGGCGATGTTGCTTGTTGAAAATATTTTTTGTGCTGAGCCCCGGTGGCATAAGTGGTTGAGTGTGGGACTGCGGCCCGTGGGCTTGGCAGTTCAAATCCAGCAGCGGCTCTCAGGAGCAGCACTGGGTAGCTCCCACGACCACCAGAGAGCAGTGATGCCCCAAAAAAGAAAAAAAAATATTTTTTAAGAAAATATTTTTTAAGTTAAAAAATACCTAGTTCTTCCCCAATAAAATAATTTATTTAAAAAAAAAAGGAGAGGGAAAGAAGAGCTTATACCAAGGACTCAAGTAGAGAAAGTATTTGGAAATGAAGATGTCAACATGTGTACAAATATGCTAGATACAAATGATGCATGGAATGTTATAAGAGCTGTAAGAGCCCCCAATAAAATCATTGAAAAAAAAACGATGATGGCCAACATATGTACAAATGCGTTTGATACAATTGGTGTATGGGTTGTTATAAGAGCTCCCAATAAGATGATTTATTATTAATAATAAAAAAATACCTACTTCTGGGCTGAGCCCCAGTGGCGTAGTGGTTGTACGCGGGACTGCGGCCCACTGGGATGGAGGTTCAGTTCCAGCAGTGGGGCTGGGCCTCCTACTCCCACCACCAGAGAGCAATGATGCCCCCCCCAAAACAAACAAACAAACAAACAAACAAATAGTGGTCATATGGGTGTTTGCTATAAAGTTCTTTCAACTTTCCTGTTTGAAGTTTTTATAATAAAATCGAAGGGAAAAACCCCAACTATTAGAAGTTGAGATACAACCTTCAGTTCGAAAATGTTTTTAAAAGAAATTTTCACGGGCTGAGCCCTGGTGGCGTAGTGGTTGTGCGCTGGACTGCGGCCCACTGGGATGGAGGTTCGATTCCAGCAGTGGGGCTGGGCCTCCTACTCCCACCACCGGAGAGCAGTGATGCCCCGCCCCCCCCCCAAAAAAAAAAAAAAAAAAACCCACCTACTTCTAATTTGACTTTTTTAGTGCTTTTTCTTCTTCTCCTTCTCAGTCATTTTGGGATCTGGGGGACACGTTTCCCCCATCCTTTGCGTACAGAGCAGAGAGAGAGTAGACGGGCAGGTGACAAGGCAGCAGAAAGACCTCGTGTTGGCCCCCAGCCTTCAAAGTTGTCCATGGAGACCAGAACTGCCTACCGGTGACCGTGACGTCCCTCACTTAGTAGTAACCTGATCCCTTCTGTAAAATTTAGATAATGTTGAGTAATTACTTTCTTTCCTTTTTTCCTCTGTGAGATATTAGACATTCTTATACCCTGACCTAGGACATTCTCCTGGCATTTCCTGCGATGTCGTCCTTCTCATTTGGGAACTGACTTTAGGGTCTTGGGAGGGTTAAAGAAGTATAATGTGGAGAAGTCTGACATCCAGGGAGCGGCCAAACGAGGAGTTGGCCTGCTTTCTGATTGGAACCTTGGTTCTCAACCTTCCTAACGCTGTGACCCTTTCATACAGCTCCTCATGCTATGGTGACCCCCTCCCCTAACCACACACTTACTTTCATTGCTACTTCATAGCTGTAATCTTGCTACTGTTCTGAATCGGGTGACCCCTGTGAAAGGCTGAGAAGCGCTGCTCTAGGCTGTTTCCATGCAGTCCTGCTCATTCTAAATGGCTGCTCATTTGTAAATGTCATTTTCAGATGATTACGCTTTTTTTTTTTGAAAAGATAATAGTTTTTTGTCAAGCTTTTTCAAAAAAAAAAAAGAAAGCCTGATCAGAGACTTTCGAATCTTTCAAGTAGGACCACACTCGGCTAGGTTTGTGTGGGGCCCTCGTCTCCAGCCTGGAATGGAGCGCCTCTGACAGTCCTGCTGGCAGAAAGGGGTTCTGGGCAGCTGAGCTCAGGGCTCACCTGGAGGCTTCCTTTGGCAGCTTTTCCGATGGTGGCAAGTGGAAACGTTCTCTTTGGATGCTCTTTGTTATTTCTCCCCTGGGCTTTCTTCCTTGGGAGGTCTTGAGGCAGGTCACTGGCCCAGGAGCCCAGTAAGCAGCTTATTGCTCTACCACATGAGGGAATAGCCCACAGGGGCCATCAGCAGCAACCTGCGCGCTTCCCCTCACTGGAGAGCGTCTGTCCACTTGCCCTTCATGCCCTCCTGCAGCTGGCATTTCATTGTGTCTTCCCTTGAGGGTATGGCGCTGTGTGCCAGGCAGGGAGCAGCAGGATGAAGCTCATGGCCACAGACAGGACCCTGCATTGCCTCACGGAAGAGCCCGAGCGGAGGTCGCGGGAACCACCGTTTGGAGTTGGTCAGTAGGATTCAAGCCATTGTGAAGGGGCGTGTTGTTTTAAAGGGAGCTTTGGGAGAAGGTTGCCATGGTAGGCATGACCTCCCTCGTGCCACAGGAGTCGTTCTGCAAGGATTGGAAAGGATATCTTCCTGCTGGAATTAAAAGGGATTAAAGCCCCAAACCCCAAACCTGTGGCCAGTCAGTCAGTTGTGCCTTGGAGTGAACCCTATAGGAAAGAGGAAAATCGTCCCACAGACCATTCAAACCTGTACATCTTTGCGGAAGCAGATGCCACACCCTTCTTCCACAGACTGGCTGTTGCCTTTGAACTTTCAACTTTTAGAAGATATACGTATATACACGCAGATTTTTCTACTGTGATCTAGGGGACATTAGACTCCCATGCAGCAGTTGATCCGCATGTGTTGCCCTTGGCTGCCACCCGGGCACCCTCTCCCAGCCAACTCCAAGAAAGGGAAGACCTGCTGCTGGTCTGCTCCGGTGAGCATCACTGCAGCTACTGGGAACCATGGTGTCCGTTTTATTGAGTTGATTATAATAAGAAACTATTAGCCTTTTATTATTATTATTTTTTTGTGTGGGTATCATTACCTTTGGTGGTCGTGGGCGCTACCCAGTGCTGTTCCTGAGAACCGCCGCTGGATTTGAACCGCCAAGCCCGCGGGCCGCAGTCCTGCACTCAACCATTTACGCCACTGGGGCTCAGCAACTATTAGCCTCTTAGTTGGGTTCCTGGTATTGAGGTCATTATTGAAACCAAACCAAAGCAACTTAGCTTTTAGAAATATAAATTGAAGCATATATGGAGACAGGATAAGCTGTTGGGGATCTGCCAGAGAGAGGAAGCAGGTGATTAGGGGTCGGTATATACCACACATGATAGGCCATGTTTTTATAAATTGTTCATTATTACTGTTTTTCCTACTTAGGTGTATGCTTGACAATTTGTATAATGAGAGCTAAAAGGCAAAACAGCACACATACAAGTCTACCCCCTCCATTAAAAGAAAACCACCCCAAAACAAATAGAAATCCAACCACTTAAGATGCAGAACTGTCAAACAATTTCTCTACCTGCTGAACTTCAGAGGAGGCAGTAAAGCCAGAGATTCTTGGTGATGTTGCCAAATTGGAATGTAGTTCAGGTTTCCATCCCTCCCAAGTGGAAGCTGTCTGTGGATGGAGAGCATCGAGAGTCTTGCTGGCTTCCCACCCTGGTTCCTCTCCTAGAAGCAAAGAAATAAGGATTTTGTTTTTCAAAGAAATGAGGTTTTTGGCTGAGCCCCGGTGGCGTCGTGGTTGTGCGCGGGACTGCGGCCCACTGGGACGGAGGTTCAATTCCAGCAGTGGCGCTGGGCCTCCTACTCCCACCCCCGGAGAGCCGTGATGCCCAAAAAACTAAAAAAAAGAAATGAGGTTTTTAAGGGAATACATAATCATAATTTAAAATTAGATGCCCTGTTTTGTCCCAAGCTCGGGCTTAGTACTAGAAATTAAGAGAAAGGGAATAGCGTTTTAGATTAGGGATAAGATCAGACTTTGGGATCACTTTAAAACCAATTGAGGGAGTGGTTGCCGATGGCAGCAACAGGAGCGCCGTTGTAGGGAGGGAAGGTGCTAGGCTGAGAGGCGAGCAGATGAAATTTGATTGGTGAGTAATGGAAGATATTTTAGACAGGTGAAATGAGATCCACTCAAAGGACACGGATTCTTTTAGCACAGGAATTTGGGCTTGATCTTGAGTACAGTAGGAAGCCATTTTTGAAATTTTCAATGAACCCAAATAGCAGTTTGATTTGACAGTGTATTCTTAGTTACGTGCTTTGGGGCGGAGAGCATAACTTTAGATTTAGAAAAATGAATGCATGGGGGCTGAGCTCCGGTGGCGTAGTAGTTGAGTGTGGGACTGCGGCCCACTGGCTTGGTGGTTCAAATCCAGCAGCAGCTCTCCAGGAGCAAGGCTGGGCCTCCTACGCTCACTAGAGGGCAGTGATGCCCCCCCCCCCCAAAAAAAAAAAAAAAAAGAAAAATGAATACATGTTGTTGTTTTTACTGCTGTGGGGTACCTTTGGGTTTACTCCAGCTTCTAGCGACAGTGCAGCAACACTGCACACTGAGCAGCTGCAGGCCAGTCTCAGAAGGACCTGGTCTGCGTCCTTTGTGGAGCCTCTGACGAACCTTGTTGACGACCTTCTTCTCTGTTTCCAAGCTTGAGCTCCCTTTTTCAGCGACTGGTCTCTGCTGATGGCATGTCTGCAGTGTGTGAGATGAAAACTCTCCATCCGCTTAACGTCTAAGGAGCGAGCATTCTGGTTGTACTTCTTCCCCAAGAGATTGGTTTGTTCTTCTGGCAGTCTGTGGTACATTCAGCATTCCCCATGAACCCCATCAATCAAATGTACCAATTCTTTCACAGCCTCCTTCCTTCCAGCTTTCACGTGTATATGAGGCTACTGAAAATAATCATGGCTTGGGTCTGGCACACCTTAGTCCTCAAAGTGATAGCTTTGTTCTTTAATGCTTTAAAATATGGTGTTTATGTAAATATTAAATTCATATTATTATTAATTTTAAATTAATTTTCATATAGGTTATTTATACCCTGTCCCCAAACGGACTATTCAGGGACTAGTATCCATGTTTCTACTTAAACATAAAAAGGCAAGAGAGTTTGAGGTTGTCAGTGTTAATGACCTTGAAGTGTGAATGAGCCAATGGCAGATCTGGATCCTGATCAGACCCTGAGCACCTACTCAAATGATTTATATTCTAGATAATGTATTTTTCATAATGCTGCTTTTCTTTTTCTCTGAGAAGCATTTCCTGTTTTTTCTCACCCCCACCTACTTCCTGGAAATAAGCATTTTTCTTTATTACTCTGTTGGGTAGCTCTAACAAGTTATTTTTTCGCTGGCGATAGCTTATCACTTCCTTTCTTCCCTGTGCCTGCCGCTTGTGAGACTACAGTGCTGGTTTCATTGTTGCCAGCCTATCTGCTCTGTGCAGCGCTGCTTGTCCCACCGCCTGCTGCTGACTGCCACTGTATACCCATTTCCTCCTGCCTCCAGCAGTTGATAAAAGGCCCTGTATTCTCAACTTCTTCTGACAAAATACTTAAAAGTAGGAAAAAAGGTGCTATAAACATCTTAAGTACTGGCTGAGCCCCGGTTGGCGTAGTGGTTGTGCGCGGGACTGCGGCCCACTGGGATGGAGGTTCGATTTCAGCTCCACGGAGCAAAGGCTGGGCCTCCTACTCCCACCACCTGAGGGCAGTGATGCCCCCCCCAAAAAAACCAAAACAAACAAACAAACAAAAGAACATCTTAAGTAGTAACATGAGCATTTGATGAATTTTCGCACACTCCCAAGTAGCATTTTAATATTATGTAATCAACTTGATTGTGGTATAATTTGAAATAAATCAAATTATATCATTTTAAATAGGGAATTTTAAATTTAACAAATACATACCCTTCGTAACTGCCATCACAGCTAGGATCCAGAGCATTTTTGTTCTGTCCTTTCTTTTTTTGTTTGTTTTTTCAGTGATTTTATTGGGGACTCTTACAGCTCTTACAACATTTCATATATCATTTGTATCAAGCATATTTGTACACATGTCGCCATCTTCATTTCCAAATGTTTTCTACATGAGCCCTTGGTTTAAGTTCCTCCCCCCCCCCTTTTTTTTTAAATAAGTCATTTTTATTGGGGGCTCCTCCTCTATTTCTTTTTTTAAAAATCATTTTATTTGGGGTTCTTACTGCTCTTATCCATCCCTCCATTGGGTCAAGCACATTTGTACATATGTTGCCATCATCATTTTCAAAACATTTTATTTCTACTCGAATCCTTGGTATCAGCTCATTTTCCCCCTCCCTCATGAACCCTTGATAATTTATAAATTATTATTTTTTTCATGTCTTAACACCAACCGCTGTCCCCCTTCACTCACTTTTTCTCTTGTCCGACTCCCAGGTAGGGGATTATATGTCAATTGCTTCACCCTTTATCCCCCACCTTCCTCTTCCCCTCCTGGTATTGTTATTCTATTTTTTTTTGATGATTTTATTGGGGGCTTTTCCAGCTCTTATGGCATTCCATGTATCATTAGTATCAAGCATATTTGTACACATGTTGCCATCTTTATTTCCAAATATTTTCTACTTGAGTCCTTGGTATAAGCACCTCTTTCCCGCTCCCCCCCACTTTTTTTTTTTTTAACAAATCATTTTATTTATTTATTTATTTTTTTGGCATCACTGCTCTCCGGTGGTGGCAGGAGGAGGCCCAGCCCCACTGCTGGAATTGAACCTCCGTCCCAGTGGGCCGCAGTCCCGCGCACAACCACTACGCCCCCGGGGCTCAGCCCTTAACAAATCATTTTATTGGGAGCTCATACAACTCCCATCACGGGGTATTGCTAGTCTCATGCTTGGTCCTGAGAACTAGAGGAAAGTTGTTTGTCTCAGAGTCCAGAGTGCTCACCATTACTCCATGGGAAAGTTGTTTGTTTCGTCTGTGCTGTACAGCACTCTGACTGACTCGTTGTTTCAGGGGTCCTCAAACTTTTTAAATGGGGCCAGTTCACAGTCCCTCAGAGCGTTGGAGAGCCGGACTACAGTTAAAAAACCCCAACAACTATGGACAAATTCACTGCGGGCCCGGGATGAGTCCCAGATGTGGCCCGCGGGCTGGAGCCTGAGCACCCCTGTTCTAGCCTTTCAGAGGTTCCACTCCTCATCCACTCTCACCTCAGCCACTCCCAGAAGGCCACCCATCTGTTTCCACTATACATCAGTTTTGCCTTTTCTAGAATTTCATGTAAGTGGCGTGAAATACGAATTGAAATGAACTCTTCCTTCATCAGGCCCTCTGTTTAGGACGCAGACATGACTATTGTGTGTCCCATAGACTGGTTACGGTTTCAGGCAGAGATGGTAGATGAGAATGGTGTTACTGTTTGAGCGTTTGTGAGTCCATTCACTTGTGGATGGACTTTTGAATTGCTCCTACTTTCGGCTATAACGAATAAAACTGCTACAAAAAATTTGTGTGTACGCGTGTTTTCATTTCTCTGGGGTAAATGTGTCACAATGGAGTGGCTGGATCATATGGCTAGTAGGTGTATGTTTAGCTTTCTAAGAAACTACCAAAGCGCCTTTTAAAGTGGCGGTACCATTTTATATGTACTCTCATAGTCCACGAGACTTCCAGTTGCTCCTCATCTTCTCCAACACTGTTACACCCTGTCTTGTTAGTTGGAGCCATTTCAGTAGGTGTGTAGCGGTATCTTTTTTTTGGGGGGGGGGGCATCACTTCCCTCTGCTGGTCGCGGGAGCTACCCAACCGTGCTGCTGCTGGATTTGAACTGCGAAGCCCGCGGGCCGCAGTCCCGCACTCAACCACTGCGCCCCCGGGGCTCAGCCAGCAGTATCGTATAGTGCTGGTTTTAGCTTGTATTTTCCCAGTAACTAATGATCTGGAGCATTTTTTGTGTTCTTATTTTGCCAGCTACAAATCTTTTTTGATGAATTGTTCATTCAAATCTTTTGGGCCCCACCCTATCCCACCCAGACCTTTAAAAATGTTCATGTTCAAGATACAAGTTCTTTACCAGATAATTGCTTCACAATTTTTTTAAATCCATAATTTTGCTTTTTTTCCCCCTTCTAAGTGCCTTTTGAAGAACTAGGTATTTTATTTTCATGAATTCTAATTTATCCATTTGTTCTTTTATGGGTTATGCTTTTGGTAGCATATGAAAGTGGTATCACCACTCAAGCAATTAAAAATAATCCTTAACTAACCCCTTCAATCACCTGGTGCAAACTGCAGTGTCATGTGTTGTAGACACCAGGCTTTAATAAACTGCTGTATGTGGGTGGTACCCATGTCTCAGAAGGTTTGAAAGGAGAATGACCTCTTCTAGCAAAGACCAGACTCCTTGGAATCTAAGATGAACAAGGGGCGGGGATCTGAACTCAGGGAACAAGCTTCATTACAATCAAGGTGTAAAGATTGTCTTTTGAATTTGAAAACAACCAAGAGCGGTGGTAGGTTTGTAGACAGTCATTCACAGTCATGGCAGCCACACCATGTTTGCTCAACTGCTTCACACCAAATGTTTGTCTTATAGCAACTTAGTATTGTGTGCTTTCAAGCGAAATACAGTGAGTGATTTAAAAAAAATTTTTTTTGGGGGGGGCATCACTGTCTAGAAGGGTCGCAGCAGGTGGAAGGTGGAGAACCGCTGGTTGATAGGGGGATGGGGGAACCATGAAGACACCTTCAGTACCCAATTTCAAGAGCCCACAATCTCAATGGAGAAAGTCAAAAGAGTTCAAGACTAGAGGCGTAGAGTATGCTGCTTGTTAAAAAACTATTGTAGGGCTATATCGTTTTTTTGGGAGGGTGTCTTTCTGGTGATAATGAAGTATATTGTAAATTGAATTAGGCAAGCACTGTAAGATATTCTCTGAAGTACTTCTTGGCAATTAATGGACAAGTTTCATGTGGGAGCAAGTTTCAGTCTCAGTGCAGTCAGGATTCCCCACATTAAAAATCCTGAAGGAGGGGGCTGAGCCCCGGTGGCGTAAGTGGTTGAGTGCGGGACTGCTGCCCGCGGGTTTGGTGGTTCAAATCCAGCGGCGGCTCTCAGGAGCGGCACTGGGTAGCGCCCACGTCCACCCGGCCCCCCCCCCCCCCCGCCCAAAGAAATACTGAAGGAGGTTGTTTGGATGTTTGGATGTTTTGACTGTGTTTTGGGGGTGAAAGTACACACAGCAGAACATATGTAACATTAGTCCAGCAAATCCTGCAGGTGCAGCCCAGTGTCACTGCTTTCATTCTACGAGTGTCACCATTCTTGCATTCCCCCCCACCCCCATTTTATCACCGTTGACTTAGATTGGGCATCCCCTAAACTTCTGATCAGGAGACCTGTGGTGTTGTGGGATCAGCATTGCAGTAGTAACCATAAGGTTGGCAGTTCAAGTCCCTGAGCTGCTCCTTGGGAGAATGATGAAATTGATAAGATACACAGTCTTGGTTGCTGTGATTTGAAATGGACTTGGTGGCAGTGGGTTTGGTTTAGGTTTTAAATTTCTGATAAGGTTCTCTAGTGGTGCGGTGGATAAAGCACTTGGCTGATAACCTTAAGATTTGTGGTTCAAGCCCATCAGTCGCTTGTTAGCAGAAAGATCGGGTGGCAGCCTGTTTCCATATGGTTTTACAGCCTTGGAAGTCCTAGGGAGGAATTCTATACCTATTGGGTCACTGAGTCGGGATCCACTCCATGGGAATGGTGGAGTTTATTGTTGAAATTTCCCATTTATGCTTTAAATCATAGATAGCATTTTTAAATAGAGCACAGTGATCAAAGAGAACACTGTTAATTTTTTTAATAAATCATTTTACTGAGGGGCCGAGCCCCAGTGGTGTAGTGGTTGTGCGCGGGACTGCGGCCCACTGGGATGGAGGTTCAATTCCAGCTCCAGAGGAGCAAAGACTGGGCCTTCTACTCCCACTACCTGAGGGCAGTGATGCCCCCCACAAAATCATTTTATTGGGAGCTCATACAACTCTTATCACGATCAGTACAGACATCAATTGCATGCAGACCACCACATCTGCACATCTGCTGCCACCATCATTCTCGAAACATCCTTCTTCCACTTAGGCCCCTGGCATCAGCACCCCAACACTGTTAATTTTTGTTGTTAGTTTAAGGGTAATATTGAAGGATCTTGACTTTTCTCCAGCTATACCTCTCTATGAATATTTCTTCTTCTTTTAGAAAAATATGGTTATTTTTTGGTGCATGAATTCTTAATACCATATTCCTATAGGTACACTTTTCTTAGATCCTTCTGCCACTATAAGCATTGATATATGATAACGCTAGCTAGTGTACTTTACCAAGCCTGTGTCCTTTTCCAGGTACCGGTCTTTCCTGATAGCTTGTCCAAAATAAATGAGACAAAATCTACCCCCACCCCGCACCCCCTTGGATTCTGACTGAGTTCCTTCCAAGACACATCTGTTTGTTCCGTTGTCAGTATTCTTCACCAACGTCACGCTTCAAATGCATCAGTTTTTCTTCGGTCTTCCTCACTCAGTGTCTAGCTTTCACATCAGACGCGATGGCTGAAAACACCCAGCTGTGTGTTCGGCTCGGCTTAGTCTTCGGTGAGGTCCTTGCTCTCCTGCACCGTGCAGGATGTCGTGCAGCAGATTCCCCCAGTGCGACATGCCATCTGGCTTCCTGCCTGCTGCTCCCCAGAGTATCGATGCGAACCCAAGCAAGGTGAAATGTCAGCCCTTAGTCACTTGCTTCCAGTCGTTTCCACACTGGCTGAGAGAGTTGCAGTGGTAGCGAGAGATGAGGCTGTCTGCCACTCCCAGAAAGCGTTGCAGTCTGGACCCCCGGCACAGTCATGGTCGCTGTGAATGGCAGTCAGCGTGATGGCAGTGGTTGGTTCTGGGAGAGTCACACCACAGACACGCGGTGTTTCTGTGGTGCACGCTGACTGTCCTCTTGAGGGCGTGCACACTCCCACCCTCACCAGTTATGGGGAGAAGCTTGCACGTCATGGCTAGGACAAACGCGAACTCTCTCCTTCTGTCCCACTTCATGTCTGAGAAAGGTTTTGGAACTGAAAAGGAAATAAATGCGAATTTACCGAGTCTCCTGCAGTTACTCTTAAATAGTTACTGCTTGTCACTGGTAGGCATATTTTGGACATGTTGGCTCCTTTGGGGGCCAGTATTTTGTGCTATGCTGTTAAATTTCCTGTCTGCATCACACCGGTAAGTTTTGAAATTGGATTGGAACTTCTCCTCCCCACCGGTGGGCCGTGAGAAATTCAATATAATGTCTTGCTTGAGGAATTCTTTTACTTGAAGAATTCTTAGGTCAGTTTTGATAATGACACCCTATTTTCCAAAGACTATGATTCGGCAAAATCCTCGAAAGCCCAAATTTGTTGTCACGTGGAAACTTTGCCACAGAAAGCAAACCCAATCCTACCAGAGGGCAGTGATGCCTAAAAAAAAGAAAAAAAAGAAAGCAAACCCAAATATTTCCCACTAAAATTAGTAAAGTAGTGACACTGCTCCTGATGAAAAGACAAAAGCTAGTGAGTCCCACTATATTTTGTGTTTAAATAATTGTCAAAGGAACACTTGTGGTTCCTACTGAAGATATTAGCCTTTTTTTTTATATTAGCCTTTTAAGCTAGTATTATTACTCACTGGTTTTCCCTTTGCTAATAACAAAAAACGAGTAAAGAAATCTGCAAGTTCAGGTTATGTAGACATAAAGTTGATCAAGAAAAAAAAGCAGAAGTTTGTGACCCCTTCCCAGCTTTATTCCCTAGAGGTTACAGTGTGGCTTTCTGTGTCTTTTCCCATGCACACCAGTAAGTGTTGGTGGATTCAGGGAGATGTGCTTTTTTTAACTGTAGCTTTTGCTCCTGTGCCTCTTTGCATGTAAATATAGAAAACCTACTTTATTATCTCCCTGCATTTTTTTCTGTTAGCTTTTAAATCATTATTTTGTTTTATTATTCATGGCATACTGTTGTGTTGATTCCAATGCATAGCTGTCCCTTAAGACAAAGTAGAACTGTCTTCCAGGGTTTCCAAAGCTATAATTAAATAAATAAATATATGTATATATGTATATATATATATATATATATATATATATATGATTGATTTTGCACTATGTGAAAGTTTACATAGCAAATTCGCCTTTTCGATCAGATGTTCTTACAAAGATTGTCACGTGGCCTGGGGTGTGGTCCTGCCATGTGTCTGCACTCTTCCTGCCCCATGCCTGCTCCCTGCCGTCTCATCCTTGGTGTGGGACTAGTGTGGCACGGTTGCCTGATTGTTCCGGGAGCCCATTCTTCCCAGCGTGGGTCTGACAGTCCTGCCTGTTTCTGTCCCTGAAGGTGGCCTCCCGGGTTGGCTTCAGTTTCAGGTTGCAAAGTTTTCTCAGGACAGCGGTGGAGTGCGCTCTGCTAGACTCTTTCCAATCAGTAAGTCTGCTCTTCACAACAACTCGCCTCTGCCTTGTGGTTACATTTTGTTGTTGAATTTTTGCAGCCCTTTCCAACTGCGACTTCCTACTGTGGTTTTGGTTCAAATGGCCAGTAGGTGGTGAGTAACTGGCCACCATTAGTTCTTCTGCTCTCAGTTTGCAGGAGGTGATGATACATGTGGGCCATTAGTCCTTTGCACTAATTGTTTCCTGGAGTGTTTGTTTTTCTTCATTCTCCTAGGTTGCAGGTGGGAAGAGGCCAATAGATGCTTCTTAGCTAGCCCTCAGCACGCTTTTGAGAGCCCACGCTAGGATGGAGAGCATTCGTTTGACCTAGATGCGTGCCCTGGAGGGTGGGGTCCTTTGTCTCCAGGTGCAGAGTTCCTGGTCTCCAGCCCCATGCTGTTCTGTTACAGATGGGAATATACATGTAACATTTACAAGTATGTACGGAGAAGTATCCATCACTGTTCCTATACATGTGTTTTACCCATGTATCGACTCTAAAACTCACGTATTTACTCACACATCTACCCATGTATTGACTCAAAAACTCACACATTTACCCATGTATCGACTCAAAAACTCACATATTTACTCACACATCTACCCATGTATTGACTCAAAAACTCACATATTTACTCACACATTTACCCATGTATCAACTCAAAAACTCTTGTCAAGCATCAGTACCATTGCAGGAGAGTGTATTAGTTGGTCTCACTGAAGTTGTCCCATATGATGCACATCTCTTAACAGCTCCCTTTGTCTTGTGTTGGCTTTCCCCATATGATGTATTCATTGCCTTTCTCTGTACCGGAATTAATTCTTATTGCCTGTCTCATTAGTGATTCTCTCCCCTCACCTCTCCTCTCCCTGGTAACCATTGAAGATTTCTTCTTCCTGAGCTTTCTGGATTTTTTATTATAGTGATCTATTTAATACTTGTCCTTTTGTGTTTGACTTATTTTACTCAATGGAATGTTCTCTAGATTCATCCGTGTTGTGAGTTGTTTCACGAGCTCGTCATTATTCTTTATTGTGTCCTGTTGTGTTGTATGTGTGCGCCATGGCTTATCTATTCATCCATTGGAGGGCTTTTAGGTTATTTGTCTCTGTTTTCTAATTGTGAATAATGCTGTGATGAACATGGGTGTGCATATGCCTTTTTTTGGTCACCGCTGCAGTTTCTTTAGAATATGTAATACCTAGTGGTTGTACCATTCCGCAGTTCCACCCGGGATGTATAAGAGATTCCATCTCCCCACCGTCTTGCCTGCATTTGTTGTTCTCTGTGTTTGGCAGTCTGTAATCTTTACAGAACCAGGCTGCCACATCTGTCTTCCATGGAGTGACTGACTGGCCGGTGTGTTCCAGTTACGGACCGTTTGTTAGCAGTCATGTGCTTAGCTTCTATAGCACCAGAGTTCCATTCATGTGTATTAGCTGATTATTGTTTTAAAAGACCACATTATAGTTATTGGTTCTTTATTGAGTGTACACACACATGTACACACACATACATATTTCCCCCGGATATCATTTTAACTTTTCATCATGCAAAAGACTTTTTGTTTGTTGTTTACAAAATCTCCGTATAGTGTCTGGGTTTTATGTTGTGCCTAGGAATTTGGTAGTGTGCTTTTACTTTGTAACAATTTGCAAGTTAGGTGAGTGCTAGATTCCTAACAGGAAGATTGGCCCTTTAAGCACACCCAGTGGTGTCATGGGAGAAAGCTCTGGCAAGCTGTTCTCGAAAGATTCGTTTTAAAAATGCTGTGTGGGCAGTCTGGGGCTGTGATTTGAGATCACACTCCCCCAAAATGGACGTGGTAGCACCTAACACCAGTGGTAGCAATAGCCTGTCTCCTTCTACTTCTTTCTTTCTGTGATTTAGATTTTTAATCCACTTGGAAGATGCTTTCATTATCATGTGAGAGAAGGATTTTTTTCTTTTTGGAATTGTAGATGGCCGGTTACAATTTTCCAACTTAATTCAAATGGTCTTGTTAGCATATTCATTATTTGTATATCTGTGCTATATGTTTTCATTACTGCAATTAAAAAATATATATATTATTTATTTTTTGAGGCATTGCTGCAATTTAAAAGTATGCTTCCATCTTTTATGAACTGTTCCATATTCCAGGTTAAACTTTTATCCATCCCACTGTTTTTTTTTTTTAAATCATTTCATTGGGGGCTCTTACAGCTCTTATAACAATCCACACATTCATTCCATTCTTTTTTATTTTTAAATCACTTTATTGGGGGGGGGGCTTGTGCAACTCTTATCCCAAACCAGACATCTGTTCATTGTGTGTCAAGCACATGTGTACATGTGTTGCCCTCCTCATTCTCAAAACATTGGCTTTCTGCTTGAGCCCTTGGTAACAGCTCCTCATCTGTTCCCCTCCCTCCCTCTCTGCTCCCCCTCCTTCATGAACCCTTGATAATTTATAAATTATTATTACTTTGCCTGATCTCACACTGTCCGATGTCTCTCTTTGTCCACTTCCCTGTTGTCCATCCCTCAGGAAGGAGGTTATATATAGATCCTTATCATCTCCCCCTCCCCCCTCCAGTCCTGAAGGTCATCTCGTTCTTAACATAGATTCCAGGGCCTGTAAGCGAAACTCCAATTGATGGGAGAATTGACATCTTTTCTATGTTGAATTTGTCGAGTAACACTGTAATTTTCATGTCAATTTGGAGGTTCTTTTTTGACCTTGAATAGTAGTTTCTCATTTTATCCTCACATGTATTGTGTATTTGGCTACTTTTAGTTTTCTATGTAAAACTTTTATCAGTGAGCTCTTTAAACCCAGGCCTTATGACGTTACATTTAAGAATAGAGTTGAGATGGAATTCCCAATCCTTGTCAGTCGCTTCTCCTATCTTACTTTGGTCATCTCAGTGCCACTAGTGTCCATGTTAACTACATGTCCAGTCTCCTCCTCCTCTCTCTCTCTCTCTCTCTTTTTTTTTTTTGTGGCATTACTGCCCTGGTGGGAATAGGAAGCCCAGCCTTGCTCTTGGAGAGCTGCTGCTGGACTTGAACCATCAACTCTTTGGGCTGCAGTCCTGCACACAACCACACAACCACTACACCACCAGGGCTCAGCTCTCTCCTCCTCTCTTAATGGCGGGATCTTCTTGTTTCCGTTATCTCTCTCTCCATTTGCCCTTTAGCAATCCATTCCCATGGCCCCTTAAACTCCTTCCTGGGAAATCCTCGATTTTGAAATGTGGCTGCCTTCGCCATTCTGCCATCTGCTGGACCTGTTCTTTGGGCTTCAGAGAGATCGCCAGTCCCTCACATCTTCTCTGTCTCTCCACTTGAGGCAACCCTGCTGGCATCCCTTTGTCCCCTATGGAGACCATAGCAGGTCGTTCTGAACGAGTCAAAAGTACCCACAGTCCTCGGCACCTCTGTTCTTCCCTCCCACATGCCCTAGAGCTCTCCAGCTGTGGACTAACGCTCCTGCCCCTTTTCTGTGTTCTTGTTCTTCGGCAGGGAGAAATGATTTGCTCATGTTAATCCTGTGCCATCATAAATCCTCCTCCTCTGCTTGCGGTTCATTCTCTTTGGTCTTCCCATTCCCATCGAGCTCACGTCTCTTCCCACAGCTGACAAAGGGGGCGGAAGAGTTAGCCCGCTGTTCATGAAAATGCTAGAAAGAGGACAGAATTTAAGAGTTAGCGTGTTGGAAATCCAAAAGGCAGTCAGAAAGCTTGCAGTGGAAATTCCTGTCAAGCTTAAGCAATAGGGACGTCCTAACTGGAGGAGGTGGTAAAGTAAGGCTGTTACGATGGGTAGCCAACTCTAAAGCGTGCCCCATTTAAATAAGCCGTGGAGTGCGAAGCTTGGTGATGGTTGTCTGGTAACCTCCGGAGAGAGGGAGGTATGGACGCTGGCTTACTGTGATCATTGCAAAACCTGCTTTTTGCCACAGAGTTTAGGGTCTGCTAGATTTTCATGAGTTTTGAAGCTCTCTGGAGGTAGCGTACTCCACTGTTTCCTTCTTCTTATACTTACGGTATAAACTTATGAGTTTCTCAAGTCCACCTGGTCTCTGAAGCTGTGACAGGCAATCCCAGACCCTTATCCCAGCAGCACAGTGACCATCCTTTTTAGAGCTTTCAGTATTTTCCTGAGGCTTGCCAACCTCTATCACTGCCAACTTCGTCCTTCAGCAACAGGTTCTTAAAAAGCCAAAAACAAGAAAAATCCCCAAACTCCCATCACCTTCTCAAAGTCAGCTTGCCCAATAAAACACCTGAGAAGCCACTGTTTTGATGGGGAAACCCCCCACCCCCACTGTGTGTGCAGTGTCTGCAGCCATCTGCTGAGTGCCGACACGTGCTGTGGCTAGGCGCTGGGCGGTTGGCGCTGACCCACAGCGACCTGACACACAGCCGAACAGAACACCCGCTGCTCCCGGGCCATCTGCACCAGGGCTGTTCAGTGGGAGCCCGGTGTCAGCCCCTCCCGTCACGGGCCTTTCTCTTTCCCACCGACCCTCTCCGTTATGCTAGTTCTTGCAAAAATACTTTTCATTACTGACAACATTCTTAAATGTAACACGCCCTTTCTAGGTCTGCTGGGTGGTATAGTACATTAGGCACTGGGCTGCTACCTGCAAAGGTTCAACTCTACCAGCCAGTCCTTAGGAGACAGCTAAGGCTCTCTGTTCCTGTCACGATGTACATATACACCGGCAAGTGCTGTCTGGGTCACTTGGAGGAGGAATTGACTCCATGCGAGTGGGAGTGGTTTGGGGGGCTTGAGACCTCCTCCCCCAGACCCTGTTTTCTCGTTGCTCCGGCGTTGCTGGTCCCATATCGGAGCAACCTTCACACGAGGTCTGCGGAAACAGCTCCCCTCCTCGTGCATTTAGTTGATGGTCACCTGGAGGACTGGGCATCCACGTCACCCCCCTTCCCGGAGGGTCCGTTTGCCTGAAGGCAGGGTCCCCCTGTAAGACCAGCCTCCCATCAAGCAGGTCACCTGGAAACCCCCACAGGCAGGTCTTCGCCATCTGGGGCCGACGTGAGTCTACGGTGACGTGTGGCACCAGGTAAGAGCAGCAGCAGCAACACAGGAACAAGAACGAAAGCCCGCCATTTCTGTGTGCGCACCGGACGCATGGGAACTGTCTTGGTCTTACAGCAGCCCGGCAGGTGGATGAGGACGTACTGTCAGTACAACAAGCCCCATTTTCTGGAGCAGGAAACAGGCAAAGAATGCGAAAGTCACTCGGTCAGAACACAGCCCATTAGTTGGTGGCAAAACTGGGGTTTGCATGCAGCCAGCCAGGCTCCCGCAGCCTCATGGAGACCGCATGAGTCTGCTCTGCTGCAGTTTGATGATTTTGGGGGTAGTGTCCGTATTTCTAACGCCAGTGAGTCAAAGCAGTGCTGCTAGAGGCCCTCTTCCCACATGACGGGCTCCGTCAAATACAGCATGGTGGACAGTGTCTGTGGTCAGTGGATGGCTGCAGACAACTTCTCAGGAGTGCACTTGCTGTAGTTTCTTTAACGTGCCTTCAAAAAACAGCCCCCTCCACCCTTTGATTGAAAAGAGTCCAATCAAAACACTGGCTTTGGAAGTGCCTTTTTTGGGCTAGTGAAATTCAAAGCATGGAGGTCAGCTCAGAAGGTTATTTTTGAGGGCGTACCCTCCCAAACCAGATTAAAAAAAAAAAGCTACGTGTATACTTTTTGTTTGTTTGTTTTGGGGCATCACCGCCTCTGGTGGTCTTGGGCGCTACCCAGTGCCGCTCCTGAGAGCCGCTGCTGGATTTGAACCTCCAAGCCCGCGGGCCGCAGTCTCGCACTCAACCACTGACGCCACCGGGGCTCAGCCTTTGTACTTTTTGGTTCTTAATCTAACAAAACAACCTTTATCATCTTCAAAGTACTCTCCATTACACTCAATACATCTGTCAAATGTGCCATTCCATTCTTGGAAACATTTCTTAAACTCATCTGTTTGGATGGCTGACAGCACCGCCCTCATTTTTTTCTTCACCTCTTCTGCATTGCCACATTGTTGTCCTTTCACGTCCCTCTGAATCTGTGGGGGACAAAGAAGTGGCACGGACAGAGGTCAGGTGAGTAAGGGGTGTGGGGCAGGAGAGGCATTGCTGGTCTTTGCCAAAACCTGCCACACTGAGATGGCTGCACGGACAGGTGCGTTATCGTGGTGGCAAAAACCAGCCCCTCCAAATCAGACCTCTTCGGTTGCACTGTTAGGCAATCTTTTAAGCACCTCTCAATAGAAAGCTTGACTAGCAAACAGTCTGACCTGGTGGAATGAATGCACTCTGAGTGACATTTTTCATCCACCGGGGTAGTTGACGTATAGGTAGGACCCCCATGGAGGGGGGTGGGGTTTCCAAAGGAGTGATCTTGGTAAGTTTCCTCACAGGCTGTAGGACAGCCACAGGGACTTCTTATGAAGATTTTTAAGAAAAGGGAAAGCTAGAAGAAAAAGGGAAGAAAAAGGCCAGGAAAGTTGTGTCAGGGACTTTCTTTCCATCACCACCAGGCACCCGTGCATTTTGGAGATAGTGAGGGTTGTCCTACAAAAATTTTTGTGGGGACCCTTATTCCATTCCTCCCTCCAGCCTTCATTTTGAACCTTCAAATACTTTTTTGGTTCCTCAAATTCGAACTTCAAAGGAACGCGATTTGAGACCCTCAAGGTTAAACAAACTTCCAGTTTGACACGGTGTAAATGGAATAGCTCAGGAGTCTCTGGGCAAGGGTGTGAGGGATGGAAACCTCGTCCTCAGGAGTAAAAGTAGATGGAAAAAAGAAGTAGATGGAAGATCTCTCAAGAAACAATAGCTTTACATTTTGATAGTTTTGTTTAGAAAAGCTCTCTATGATTTTGTAGCAATGCTTTTTGATTAATCCTCACATGTAGCATTATTTCTAAGATAATTTAAAAAAAAATTTGCCATCCGGTGATATTGTACTTTATTTTCACAAGACAAGACCCTTGGGGAAACTGGGTGAAGGGTATCAGGGACTCCACTGTATTAATTCTTACAACTGCATGAATATCTACAATTGTCTCAATAAAGAGTCATGAAAACATTCATGTGTAGTAATCTTTTCATTTCAGCACATCTTTATAATTTTCATTTAAACCTAAGGTTTGCTGATGCAGAGGTACATTGTTGTATTTTATTCTTTCTTCTGTTGATGAACTTTTAGGTTATTTCCAATTTTTTCATTTTTACCAATAATTCATTTTTACCAACGGTGGGAAACTTCCCATCGCTCATAACTGTCTACTTTCTTGGGTATGTAGGAAGGGGATTCACAAAGTTTGTGGGAATGTGCCATTGTCTTTTAATTCCATTTTTTCTCTACTAATGTTTGAAACCCTTTCGTATGTTCAGCAAACTTTCAGGAGAGGGGAAAAGAGCGAAAGGGTTGCGAAAGTAGTACATAAAGTCCTGTATTCACCACCTCCCGTTTCTCCCAATGGTGCCATCTTCTGTGAGGGTAGGGACAGACCCATTTGAAAATTAAATTTTGAAGAATACTCTCAGTGGTTAAGCACAAAAATCAGCTTTGTGGGGTGGTATTGGACTTGTGAAAGTAACCAGCTATCGTTTGAACCCCCAACTCTGAAGCAGACTGGGGATAATGTAACTGGCTGGGCTGGAGCTGGATCCTACAAGGAAAAGCGAGACCCTGCCACCTTCGAAACCTGATTGCATCTGCCTGGACGGCCTGCCCTGGAAAGGAATTTTCAAAGAGCAATTTCCAAAGGGGAGCTGGATGTGTGATGCACGCCCTCCTTAATTCGAGGCCCAGTGCTCATTTAGTTAACACTATTCTAGTGTGTTTGCGAAGCCAGTCCTATATTTTATTGCCATGCCATTTATGTTTTGTCTTACTGCTTATGTTTCTTAATAAGTACAGTAAATGCGTTTTCATAAAATTACCTAGTTAAGGCAGTTTAAAAAGGAGTTTATCCCTCCCCCCCAATTTATAAAAAGTGGGAAGCTTTAAGTGTAACTCAGTGAAAGGAATCACATTTCTCATGCTGAGGGTCTATCCCTTCCTTTTCAAGTGTTTTTACCTCTCTAACCAAACACTTAAGCAATAATACCACATTTCATCCTCCATCAACGGTCACTCTTCTTTGGCCGTTTTAGGCCGTGTTTAAGGCCAGACAGTATTTGAGCCTTAGTTCTTTTTGCTCAGCATTTTTACAGAGTTCACCCATGCCATAGCACACACCAGACCTTCATCTCCCTCCAACTCCCCATTTATTTTGTAGATTTGAAAATGCAGTTCATTTGGTACAAGTCCAGCATCATAAAAGCACCTTCCCCAAACACTTGCCGGCGGCCAGGTGCAGACGGTGCCCTGCGGACTGAGATCCCATCTGCCCGCCCCGAGCCAGCGAGCCAGCGCTCCAACGGCGGCGCCGTCGCCTTGGGGCTGGACGTGGTGCCCGGATCCGCCCAGGCTGCCCATTCCTGTATGATGCCTCCCTCCTCCCCCTCCCGTGGTTTCGATGGCAGGAATGCTTGGTGGGGGCCTGCTTTGGGTCCACGGATGTCTCACGTCTCACACGCCCTGTTGCCTCCTGGTCTAATTCTTCGAGTTCCGCGTGGGCGCCTTCTCCGCAAGTTCTCCAAAGGCTGCAGGTTTCGCACTCGCACTTGGGACCTCCTCTCCAAGTTGCTGCTGGTCAGCAGCGCCCTGCCTGGGCTTGTCCATGTTTATTGGTGTCCACGTTGTCACGAGCGGCCCCGGCGGCGTACCCCAGGATCCAGAGCACCTCCCTACCGGCGCAGGTATTGTGCAGGCCCGCCACGCGCAGTGCCAGCTGCGATGCACCCTGCTTCCCCTGGCACCGGAGCGCCTGGAGGCCCGCGTGTGGTTGGGGCGCTGGGGGCCCTGCCGCTGCTGCCAACGCCCATTATTTTGTGGGCCTGAATAATAGCCTCTTGAATGAATGGGCCCCATTTTGTTCATTGTTCATCTGTGGATGGACGACACTTAGGTTCAGTAAAGGAAATTATTTGGGGAAATCAAATTATTTGTCATCAAATGGCAATTCTCACATCTCCCGGTGAGAACTTTAATATAGCACAGCCAGTTTGGGGAAATAATTTCACAGGGTCTTAAAATGATAAACACAAGGGCACTAGCAACGCCTCTTTTTAGCTCGATGCCCAAGAGAATGGAAAACAGAGAATCACGCAAAGACATATACGCAAAAGGTACTTATGGTTGCCTCCTGTGAATTTGCTAAAATCCACTGAATTGTACACTTTGTTTTATTTTTTAATCTATTTAATTAGTTGGGATTTAATACCTAAATCATTTCATATCTCAATCATGTCAAGAGGAAGGTACAGTTCCTGCCACAGCAAACATTCTTTCTGAATTGTGCATCTTGAAAGGGAGCGTTTTATGGCATTTGAATGAGATCTAAAATACCTTTTGTGCCTTTGTTGTCTTTGTCTGTATTGCAAGAGACACACGTGGCTTTCTACTCCGTAAAGAGTGACAGTCTGAGAACGCCACCAGGGCAGTTATATGCTGTCCTGAAGAGTGGCCATGAGTTAGAATTGAGTCGAAGACTGAGTTTGCCGTTTGAGTGTCTCTTGGGAATTGGACGTGGTTCTGGGCATGAGCGCCTGTTTGCCTGGGCACAGGGGGGAGCATGCAGAAAATGCTTCTGACAGGCTGAGCTCCAGGTGAGGCACAAGACGAAGTGGGAGAAGGAAGTCAATCGGTCAGTGTTCGCGGTGTTAAGTGCTCTGTGGACTCAGTTGACCAAAGGGAAAAACAGATCAGATAAAGATGCCCTTAAAATAGGAAGAGCTACTCAGCTGTTGACACAGGACAGTTGTGCAGACAGCCCTTGGAGAAATGCCTTTCGACACTTCAAGCTTTAGAATTTAGTCTCTCAATGGAGGCCTTGATGGGAGTGCCTGGGACGGACTGTATTTATATTTCTATATTCTCTTCGATTCCAAGAGGAGCCCTTGTGCCCTATTAGGTACACATTTGGCTGTGATCCGCATGGTTGGCAGTTTGATACCGGCACCAGTTCTGTGGGAGAAAGACGGGTCTTTCTGTTACCCTAAACAGGTACAGTCCAAAAGTCCGATGACGATGAGTTTGGAGTTTTGAGATTCCAAGTTAAATTATTAACACGGAAGCCACAGGACACTTTTCATTGAAGCCAGTCTTCCAGTATTAAATCTCATCCCTAAGGTTTCTGGTCTTCTGTCTGGTATATGTATGTATAAGTGTAAGTGTAGGTATAGGTGTTTATGTATGTGCTGCACAGATCTTGATTAGCAACTGTTCTGAGAAGTCTGCCTCATAATAAGTTGTTTTAAGAACAATTTGAATAGAGCTTATATCCATAGAATTAAATGTATTGTTATTAACTTTTTTTTGGTTATTAACTTTTAAAAGCTAAATCAATCTGGATTGATTTTAGCTCTGTGGTAAAATGTGATTTGCCCAAACGATTTGTTTCATAGTTACATAAAAAGTCAGTTTTTTCTTTCTCAGATTAACCTGTATGTGATAAGCATCCTAATAGGTAGAATACAGCAAGAGAAGGTTGATTGTCACCCTGAACTATTATTCTTCGGCAGCCAGAATTACAGGTATGCCTTAGAAGTAAATCTTACTGCTTATCTGGATAGGACTTCAAATTTGTGTATATAAATGTACAGAAGTGGGGAAAAATGATGAGATTTTCCTAATTCTAACATCAAAAAGTTTTGCTAACGGCCATGAACTATTGTCAGTGTTATGTTTATTGTCATTTAATTCTCACAACAATCATTTGACTAGAAAAAAATAGGGCACCAGGGATGGTTTCAGTGGTTAACAATTTCTGTATGTCTTTTAAGGACTGCATGTAAAGCGGCAAGCTACCTCCACTCAGTGAGCGTCATTGAGTCTGACTGTGAGCTCAGCTAGGCACTGTAAGCACAGTGGCCTTCAGTGGGGAGTGCGCCGCCACAGACTCTGTTGTTCGGCTCAGGCTCCTCGCCACGCCGTGCCTAGCAGAACAGAACTCTCCCTGGCCCTGCAGCATCCTCAGAATTGTTACCGTTAGGTAGCAGCCTGGATAATTTTAAGGAACCGCTTTCCAGATTCTCAACATTCATTTGTACTCTTCCTTCAGACTCATTTTCCGGAAGACAACAATGGCATCCTGTTGGTTCTGCTTGCCTGGCCCCCTGTTCGCCCGGGCTCTTCATAAGGTCAATACAAAAAAGCCAGACTTTTGACCCACCGTGACGCTCACCACAGCACATTGTATTTGAGGTTGTCCACAAAGAGCCAGTTGAAGCACTCAAGTGAAACTTCCTTTTATAAGATGATGCATCTCTACAAAAAGAAGCTCCTTTTTCTGCTGCGTTATTAAATGATGTAACATAGCCACTATTTCCACCAATGTGTACAATCATTATTATAGCAATAGCTCAGTAAAAAGGAAGTACTTTAGATAAGTAAAAAGGAGTTCTTCTTTTTTTTTTTTTGGCATCACTGCCCTCAGGTGGTGGGAGTAGGAGGCCCAGCCTTTGCTCCGTGGAGCTGGAATCGAACCTCCATCCCAGTGGGCCACAGTCCCACGCACAACCACTACGCCACCGGGGCTCAGCCCCAAAAAGGAGTTCTTTACTCATCAGAGAGACCAGCCTTCATGGTAGGATAGAGGTTGGAGGGACCCCCTGAACTGTGGTCCTCGAGGCACCCTTCCGGTCTGGAATGGAACCCATCTCTGGGTGAGATCACCAATCACGTGAGACCCAAAGGGGCACCCTTTCCCCAGGTTAGAGTGGAGGTTTGGGAAGAAAGAGGCGGGGAAGCAGGAAGCCCTGGAGGAGGTGGGATAGGTGAGAGGACCTTGTGGGGATGACAGTCAATGACCTGAAGCAAGATGTGGATGACTTGTTGGACAGATAGCTTGATGGTTTGTGCTGTGAACTTTCACTGACTCTCAAAAAAAAAAATTAGAGAAAAAACTTTTTGTTTTGTTACAGGAAAGTATGTTGAAAAGAAATGACATTACAATAAAATGCCATGGAAGTAGAAATATAATTTCAAGGAATAAAAATCTTTGAAATACATGTTCACAAAGGAAATGGAGAGTCTCCTGTTTTTAAAATCTTAGAATAAATAGGCTCTCATTTGCTTAGGGTTTGGACGTCATTGAATGTTTTTAAAGGTATATAAATAGCTTTTTTATTAGGTAGCAATTTTTAAGTTGAGATATATGACCATATAGAGGCAAGGTAGTAACCTTTATAGTGGTTTCAACTATTGGGAAAATTTTTTAGAGGCTAGTTTAAAAAATATTCACTGAGGTAACTTTTCTCCCCCTCTCCCCCCAATACTAATTTTTAGGCATATAAGCAAAACATTTTGAAGAGCTATGTTTACTTTATTTTATTAAAAAACCTTTTTTTTTTTTTGCAATGTCTTCTTGGATAGTAAAAATCAAGAAGAAACCATTTCTGCCCTCAAGAAGCTTCAGAGTTGCATAGTTAAGTGGGGACAGACGCATTTGACTTAAATAAAGTCTTTCTTAAAAAAAAAAAACTCATAAAATACATTTGACAAAATATGTGCCATCTTAATTTGTACATGTATACTTCAGTGACACAATGTTAATTATCACTGTGCAATTATTATCCGTACTCTTTCTGAATCATTTCACCACTTTCAGCCAAAGCTCAGTGCCCCCAATAAAGCCTTATTTTGTGTCCCGTTGTTTGGCTGCTTACTTTCCACAGGCCTCCATGTTGCGTCATGCTGGTTAAAAATGACCCTTGAATAGTGACTGAGCTCATCTGTGTCCCGTGTCCACATAGGCAAGTGTGCAGAGCAGAGAGGCACTGCATATTTAAAAAGACAGGTCGCCTGGAGACGTGCCTACTGCACTTACCACTGGTGAAAAGCTGGGCTTTCCCGTCTTGTTGGGATGCTGGTTTCTTCATTTTTAAAAAAAAAGGAGAAAGAAAGTTTTAAACTCCATGATCTTCTAGCTCCAAAATTTGAAATTCATCAACTGAGTTAAAACTTAGTGTATTAATTTTAGAAGGGAACTGTAAGAAATAGATGCCAAAGTAATGGACTGGGCTGCTTGCTTATTAATGTAATGTGTAGAGAAGACTAGTTTCCTACTTAATATTACCTGAAGTGTGATTAATGCAAACTACTATACAATCTGTTTTCTGTGCTGTGGGTCTCACCACTGCCCCTTTAAATGATAATAATAACAATAAACAGCAGCAACAACAACATTTCCCCACTTAGGGAATTAGGACCAAGTGCCTAATTCAGTTTCTGTGCCTTTAGTGGATTGCATGGTGTTGCACTACTTTATCAGAATATTAAAACAAACACTGAATTCAAGACAATTCCAGGCTTCGGTCTTTACAGGCCGGAAGTGGAAACCAGTGGAACAGCTGACTGTCTGCTCGTGTCATGACCCTCTTAGGCTCTTCACAGGGCAAGTGTGGAGCTCTTTGGAAGTTGAACAGAGGCGGCTTTCCTAGGGCTTAGGAGGCTTCGGTTGTGAAACAGACCCTCTGGTCGTACAAGAGTCAGGACAGCTGCTGTGGGCACGAGAGAGGCCATGCGGCGCTCTCCTTCTCCCACGTGCCTTGGCTGGAGAACGGAGATTTTCCCTGCCGGTCAGCAGATACGTGGTTATATACTGGTGAATCCTCGCTCAACCTTGTTTACAATATGGCCTCCATGTCTGTTTTGTACCTTTAGAGGCTAAGGCTATTGAAGGTTGCGAAGTCATCTTACTGTGGCTTAACATCTACCAGCCACTACTGAGGGTCAGCATCTGCAGATGCTTACAACTCTTACCTCTTGTTTCTGATCTTCATCTCCTTGATTTGTATTTGAAGGGGGCCCCCAGTTTGGGGGTCAAGAAAAGATATGGTGTAAATCCTCAGGGCTGATTTGCCAATGTCAGTGGCAATTATTTATTAGCCTGAGATACTGGCTCTTTTGTTTACATAGGGACTTAGATTTGACACCGAAGTTTCAAAGTCTCGACGGGGGCCACAAGATATGGGGTGCAGCAGTACGTCGTTGGTGTGATCAACCTCGGCGTCTCTCGTTGCCGAGGAGGGCAATGCTCTTCCTGGCAGACTTTATCATGTTTGCGGACCTTCCGAGCGCTCAGTCAGCAGCTGATATTTTGTCTACTAGTATGTCATGGCTTGTCTGAATGAATCATAATTAAAATGTACTCACTGGGAAACATGAGCTTGTCTAAACAGGAATTATGCTGGAGACGTACGCAAATTGTGCTTTGCCAAGTGGTACACGTCTGCTGTGATTACTAAAAGGGATGGTTCTTTTTCTGATTACAACTTCAGGAGGATTTTTAAATTTGTCACCTTAATCTCCCCTCCCCCCCTCAAAAAAAAAAAGGTCAGGAAGTAAAAATAACAACAACAAGAGAGTAAACACAAGAATATGGAAGTTCTAATCTAGAAGTCATTTACCCACTGAGGTTTCCTATTCATTATATACAAAGACTATGATTGTTGTAGTTTAGTTTTTGAAGATAAATGAAAAACAGGTCGGTCTTAAAGACAGGTCTAGTGTGCCTTTGCTCATTGACAAAAACTATGATGAGGATATGGCGATTCAGAAAGTCACGTTAGGTTACACACGTGGTAGGAGAGTTGTGCTTATACCACAGGTCTTTCTGATTTCCTCTGTTCTTATCATTTCTCTTTACCAAGAAGTTGAGAGAAATCTATCAGTTGCCTAGAATTAGGGATATTGACCCAGGGAATGTAGCTTCTGATCCATCCTAATAATTAATTAGCATTGCTGATATTTGCCATTGTCATTCGATGTAGAGTAGTTTACTACTCTTAAAACTACATTGGGGCAATAGTTTTTTCAAGTCAATAAGCATAAATTAAGAATTTATATGCTGGGCATTGCATTAAGTTTGGGGGACCAAAGGTGAATGGCAGCACTTATACTGAATTTTATTTAATAAATGGTTTAAGATGGTGGAAAGAAAATAAATGTGTTAGTCCAGGTAAACTAGATAAACAAATTCATAAGCACTCATATGTGTATAAGAAAGCGTTTTATATAAAGGGTAATTGTGCTTTAAGAAAACATCCCAACCCAGTCCAGCTCAAGACCATAAGTCTAATAATAGCCCATACATCCAATACCAGTCTGTTAAAGTCTTATTCAGACTCACAAAACACATGCAGTGATGCTGAATGCAAGATGATCCCAAGCCAGACGGGTGCAAGACTAGTGATGGTAGTAGCATGTCAGCGCTGGCAGGGGTCTCTCTGTGGCTTCTCCGGCTTCAGAGGTCTCACTGTACCCATGTGGCTTCTCTCAGGGATGTCTCGAAGGAAGGAAGCCTTGTCTGTGGAGATTCTCCAAGTGAGTGAACTGAGCGAGAGAGTTTCTTCCGCCTCCAAGAAGGAATCTCCACATTTCCCAGAGTGCTCAGACCCACACAGAGGCCTCATTGGCTAGCTCCAGATCGGCAGGCTGGACTCCACCCCTATGCTCTCAATCTTCCAATCGACACCAGATTAGATGACTGCTCTAATAAGTATGTATTAAAATATTGTAAAATATAACTGAAGTTCAGGACCTGTGAAAATTCAAATTAGGTATGGAGGTGAAGATCTGGTTGAGGAGGGCTGAGTCCCGGTAGCGTAGTGGTTGAGTGTGGGACTGCGGCTGACTGGCTTGGGGGTTCAAATCCAGCAGCAGCAAGGCTGGGCCTCCCACTCCCACCAGAGGGCAGTGATGCTAAAAAAAAAAAAAAGATCTGTTTGAGTAATTAGACATGAGCCCTACGGCTGCAAAGTGTAATTTGAGATTCAACTGAGTAGTGACATGATACAGAAGATAAGCTTGCTTATATATAAGCTATATTAAGGTGTGGTTAACATATTTACAAGTATTATGAGATGTTCAGGGATATTTTGGAAATTCCCCTAAAAATATCCTTTGGAGTTGGTTTTGTAAGTGACGATGCTTTTGCTGAGTAGTCCTATGAGTTGAAGAGCAAATGGATTTCAGTATCTAGAGAAGCAAAACTCGTGACACTTGTATCAGAAAGAAATGTACATGGAGAGGCTGGCCCATACTGTCACAAAAGTGAGCAAGCTCAGTAGCGCTCCAGCCTGTGGGTTGGATGCTAAGCTGGAGACACTTTCTGACTCACACAGCTGCTGGACCTGATGGACCAGGAAGCAGGTTAGTGGAGCCCGAGCTCAGTGAGTCCAAAGTTGGTAGGCAGCATGGCAGGCCACCAATAGCTCCCAGGGCCGACAGACTACAGGGCACGCCTCTTGCTGCAGTCCCAAGAAGCCAGATGTAGGATCCAGACCAACAGGAAGAAGAAGGGAAGACAGTGCTCCACAAGCATGTGTGAGAACGCTCACCACACAGCCACTCACACAACAACCCCCCAGACGCACACATACACACAACCACAACCACACACATACACAGCCACAGAGACAGACAGAAACACACAGCCGATCGTACACCTCCTTATCTTTACAGCTGCCTGCTATTTAATATGGTAGGCCTTCCCACTAAATGAATGAGGATCCTGGTCCAGCCAAGTTGACACAAAACTTAGCTATCACAGTATTGCTTTATTTTATGTAAACCTCATTCAATGGCGAGACAATCCATAATAATGACTGAGATCCTGAGGACTAATTACGTACTATTTTCCTATTACAAAAATCCTCAAAGCCACTGTCATTGATTTGTTGCCCCTGCTTAGAGACCCCATGTAGCAGTGGTTCTCAGCCTGCCTAAGGCCGCGACCCTTTCATACAGTTCTTCATGTTGTGGCGACCCCACCCCCAATCATAGAATTATTGTCGTTGCTACTTCATAACTGCCATTTTGCCACTGTCGCGAATGTTGCTACTATTGCGAATCGGGCGACCCCTGTGAAAGGGTCATTCGATCCCTCAAGAACGTCCACGCACAGAGAACCCCTCGGATTGGAAACTAAACCAAGCGCACTGCCACTGGGTTGACGCAATTCCTAGTGACCCCACAGGCCAGAGCTTCTGGGATGGGAACCCTTTCAGGAAGTAGAAAGCTTTGTCTCTCTCTCGAGGCATGGCTGGTGGTCTTGAACTGCGGGCTGTGCAGATCGGAGCCCCACGCATAGATGAGCAGACAGCATCCTCATCTTTCTCTGACAGAGCAGCTGGTGGGATTGAACTGCCAGCCTTTGGGTTAGTAGCCTAATGCCTGCCCCCCAGTGCCAAGTTTGTTTCCATGGCGAATATTCATTTGGATGTTGAAATGAAAGAAGCAGAAGAATTAAATTGCAATGTAGAGATCACTGTATTTCCTTTCTTCATCTTTTTGTTTTAGTCATTGGACTTTTCTAACCCTTGGTCTCTAGGTGGTTCTTGACACCCCGGGGTGGGGGTGGGGGGGGAGGCGAGGCCTTTGCTGAGTCAAAAGTTGCTGTGCTTTGCCAAGATTACAGGTTAAGGAAACTGATGAAGTGTATGACTTGCAATCTGAATAGAGTGACTGTTTGGGGGACTCTTGTGGGCATATCTTGTTTTTTTTGGGGGGGGCCATATCTTGGGCATATCAAGAAAAAAAGGGCTTATCGTTCTAAGGGAATATATAAACACAACTTTGTGACAGTCATTTCAGATTTTGTTGGTTCAACAAATAGCGTTGTTGCACAATACATAATCTTGCTCTATGGTAGCTAATGAGATACAAAACTGCATAATTGCACCAACAGTTGTTTTCCTTATAGGATTTGGCGGCTACTAAATAAACAATTTTTCAACGTCTCTTAATTAGCTTAGTTATGCGCCATCATTGAATGAGTCCTGTGTTTTCCTTTGGGCTTTCCCCGCCCCCCCCTTTGGGCTTCTACAGTGTACCTTCTTCACTGAATGGAGCAAGATATTATTATTCTGAGAGGGGGCTTGTTCCTATAGCACTTGAGCCAGTTGGACCCCCGTCATTGGGATGCTAGCTCATATTTAGATGGAAAATCACAGTGCAGTGCTTTCTGAAAGCGCTCACTGGTTAGCATGGAGAAACCCAGCCGCTTAGAAGGTGAAGATTTCAAGGCTTTCTTAAAATGTGCCCTCATTGTTTTTATCCATCCTAAAGTTTGATGACGCGGGGGCGGGGGTGCTGGTGGTGGTGGTAACAACGGTCCCTGGCTCACACATCAGCAGAGACCCATGCTGTGTTTAAGCCCACGTGATGCCGATTCTGGCTTTCAGAAACCCGGTACATGGAGAGGTGTGGCAAGACACCACTCTGGCTTTCAAGACCAGCTGCGTTTCCTTTCTACCCCGTGTGTTAAGCTGTGTGCGAATACCTTTCAGCCAATAGGCTCTAAGAGAATACAAATGGGACCATTGAAGGAGCCCTGGAGAGCTCTGTGGTTTCAGCAGGAAAAACGCGCTCCGCTGAGTTATCATCTACTCCGAACTGCAGCGCGTGTGCTACGATCCTTTCTGTCTGCTATCCCAGCGTCACTGACCAGCAGTCAGCATGGCAGTCCACCGACCCAAGATAATAATTTGAACAGACAGCTGGAAGAAATGAAGAGGACAGGAATACACAGAACAGAACGGGGCCAGCCAAGAGGGGAAAAATCACGCACGAGTGTCAGAATGAAGAATAACAGAATTGGAGAGGTTTCAAAAAGTCAGGGAAGACGCAGTAAGAATAAATAAACCCTATCCATTTTCTGATCAGTAAAGAAGACATCTTCCGACGAAATTCTTGGGCCTCTTTTGGAAGGCAGTGAGAAAGTAATTCAGGTTACGTGGTCATTCTCAAGGTTGAAAGTGTGGTCACCATTCGTGGGACTCTCTTAGTTGGTTTTACATGCTACTTAGGATAGAACACGACATAGAAGATTTTTAGAGTAGTCTTATCTTGAAGAAATCATTATAGGGCTCTTAGATATTTCCTAATTTCTTTCATGTACTTAGTCCTAGAGTTTCCTAGACTGCGTTCTGGAGAACATTAATGGCTCCTTTATTTAAATGGTTGCTGGAGGATTAAGAGCTCATTTATTTAGTACATTTGGGAATTGTTAGGGTAAACAAAATTCGTTCTTGTCTTTGTTTAGGACTTCTCGCTTCAGCTCCTAGGATCACAGCGTGATTCTGGGGGACTCCCCAGAAGGACAGGTGATGGGGGACCTGCAGCCTTTTGCTGCATTCCGTGGCCGTCCTTGCTGTTTGAAGCAAACAGCACTACACAATTGTTTCTAATAAAGCCCAGCGTGCTACGTCCCACTGACATGCTTTACAAAGTTCTTCCCCCCCCCACCCCCGCCCCGGTGTTCTGTCCTCTCATATCCATATATTTCTTCTACTTGAAAATATCCAGAATACTTTACATTTTATAATCTAATTTGACCTTTACCTGAACTCCTTATGTGCGCCTTCATTAAAAAAAATATATTTGGACCCAATTCTTTTAAAAAAAAATCAATTTGATGGGGGGCTCATACAACTCATCACAATCAGTACATAAGGGGCTGAGCCCTGGTGGTTGTGTGTGGGACTGCGGCCCACTGGTTTGGCGGTTCAAATCCAGCAGCAGTTCTCCAGGGGCAAGACTGGGCCTCCTACTCCCACCAGAGGGCAGTGATGCTTAAAAAAAACTCCAAAAAACACTGAACAATCAATACATCTATTGAATGCAGAGCACATTTGTACATTTGTTGCCATCATCATTCTCAAAATATTTTCTTTCTACTTAAGCCCTGGTATCAGCTCCTCATATATCTCCTCCCTCCCAGTTCCCCCACCCATGAACCCTTGCTAATTTATAAATTATTATTATTTAGTCATATACACTGTCTGATGTCTCCCTTCACCCACTTCCCTGTTGTCTATACCCCAGGGAGGAGTACTCTGTCTTCCCTCCACCCTCTTGGTATCACCGCTCTCACCACTGGTCCTGAAGGGATCATCTTTCCTGGATTCCCCATGTTTCCGGGTCCTATCTGTGTCAGTGTACATCCGCTGGTCTAGCCAGATTTATAAGGTAGACTTGGGATTATGATAGTGGGGGGTGGGCGGAGGAGGCATTTAAGAACAGGAGGAAAGTTGCATATTTCATTGTTGCTACACTACTCTGACTGGCTCATCTTGGACCCGATTCTTACTTACATTTCCAAATGTATATAGCACTCTGCCATGACAATTCGTTATATGAACTCAATTTTCTTTCTTTTTTAAATGAACTCAGTTTCTTTCCTATTCTCTAGTTACACTCTGTACTTGGAATATCTTCTCCACATTCATCTCCCCTGCCATAATTCTGCCGCTAGGAAGGTGTAGCTCAGGTCCGTGAGACCTGAAGTAACTGAGAAGTAACCTTACCTTCATTCTTTTACCTAGGGGTTTTGCATTGGGTTGCTATCTACAAGGTTCGAAGTTTGAAACCACCAGCTGCCCTTCTGAAAAAAGATGAGGCTTTCTACTTCTTTAAAGAGTCACAGTTCTGGAAACCCGTGAAGGTAGTTCTCCTCGGCCCCGTAGGGTCACTGTGAGTGAGGACCGATGGCCGTGACCGTGGGTTTTGTTTTGGCTGCCTTGAAGGAGCTCCAGTTGGGTTTAACTATGTCGAGGGCCACTATGAATTGGAGTTGGCTTGGTGGCAGTGAGGTGTGGGGTTTGGGTTGTTAATGGAGCCCTGGGGTCAGAGTGGGCTAAGTGATGATGCTAACCAGGTCAGTGATTCAAGTCCACCAGCTGCTACTCCACTGAAGAAAACTGTGACAACTGGCTTGTGTAAAGATTACAGACCTGGAAATCCTCTGAATCAACTCTGCTCCCGCCCTGTAAGGCCACTGTGAGTTAGAATCCAGCCGAAGGCAATGGGAATCACAGTGCCAGGTGCGCCAAGTAAGTAGTTGAACAAAAGAATGAATGAGAGAACAGGACTGGGGTGAAGAGGGCCATCCTCGGTGGCTCAAGGTTGTGAGGATAAAGTACTTTCTTATTCAGGTCAATACTTATCTAGCTACCGAATCTGCTTTAACTGCCCTCAGAACAGTTAGCTTTGTGGTCAGGTGGTTGTGGGTGTGATAGAGATGATGAGTGTGTAGCAGTTACAGGATGTTGTACATGTGTGTAAAAATGAAGGTTCATTGACAGACTTCAAATGGATCCTTTACTTGTTGGAAGTAGGGGTGAGTCTAGGTTTTGAAGTTAGGCAGAGGGGTTTTGGCTTCTTTATTTATTAGCATTGATGTTGTTCAAATTTCCTAATTTTTCTACACCTCAATTTTCTATTCTTTAAAGGACTAGTAGCTACTTTGTGAGTGCCCTCACTGATGGATGCAGTCAGGGGGCATGACGTAGTGCCCAAACTCACCCACTCGTCGCCTGGCAGTCGAGCCCCATCCAGGATGACCCTAGAGGGCAGGGTGGGACAGCCTTGTGGAGGGCTGAGATGGTAACTGCCTGGGAGTAGGAATTCTCCTCTTTCTCCTGAGTGGCTGGTCATCTGGAACTGCTGATTTTACAGATCTCAGCCGAACTTGTAACTGCTGCGACACCAGGGCTTCATAGCATAGTGTCCAATCCCTATCACATGTCCAAACACATGACAGGCAGCACAGCAGATTGTACTCAGGGGAAAATAGTACTCGTTGTAAACTTATCTTCTTTAAAAGAATGTGTGCCCTTTGGACTTCATTCTGGTTTTTGCTAGCCCAAACATTCAGTGGTTTTATTTTTATAAATAAATAGATAATGAAATAAATGAATAAATAAAAAAGTATTTTCTTCCCCTCTACTTCACAGGACTAAATATCTTCAAGTTTGGGGAAGATGATAGTTAAATAAATTTGTTTGTTTTCTGTTTTTATGACAAACACATGGCTGTTGGACTAAGAAGAGCCCAGTGCAAACGGTTCCATATTTTTTATTTGGTCATTTCCACTTTGGATTGAGATCGGTGATTTCCAGTGTTTTTTTTGTTTCATTGAAATCTCAGGCCTTCTGGCTTTCTGTGATATTTGACAACCACAAAATCGTTTTATTTTTAAACTAAAGATCTACTTATCGGAGAACAGAAAACCTTTCATTTATCTTGTATGGTAAGAATTCTAGTGCAAATTTTACCATATATGTCCTACAAACATAAAATCTAAGTACAGTCGTCAGCTTGTCGTGAGCTGGGTTAATTGTAGGATTTATTCTGAAAATATTCCTATTGTTGAGCTTGTGTGTGCGTGCGTACGCACAACATGAAGACAATGGATATCTTTTTAGTTTTAAAATAAAGCACAGTAATTATGTTTAAAAAGAAAACTATTTTTCCAAGACTCAGACTTCTCTTTTCAACCCTGTTGGAAATGGTTGTGGTCTCTGAGGTAGAGCTCAGAGGAGAGTCCTTCCGAGAGACTTTCGGTGAGCGTTAGGGATACTTACAAGAGAATATTCGCTGTGACTCACCTACGAGAAACAAGAGGGTATCACCAGCCATGGCATGAGCCTTGCAAGTCCAGACTTTGGAACGGGTGTACTCTAGATGCAGGGGTCCTCAAACTTTTTTTTTTTTTTTGGTGGCATCACTGCCCTGGTGGGAGTAGGAAGCCCAGCCTTGCTTCTGGAGAGCTGTTGCTGGATTTGAACTGTCAATCCTGTGGGCTGCAGTCCCGTACACAACCACTATCCTACCAGGGCTAAGACTCAAATTTTTTAAACAGGGGTCAGTTCACTGTCCCTCAAACCATTGAAGGGATGGACTATAGTTAAAAAACAAAACAAAACCCCAGAAACTGTGAACAAATTCACTGCGGGCTGGGGATGAGTCAGCTGCTAAGCAGGACAGCAGCAGTGGAAAAAATGCTCAATGGGCCAGATGAATGTCCTTGGTGGGCCACATGTGGCCCACGGGCCGCAGTTGGAGGACCCCTGTTCTAGAGGGTGCGTTCATCTAGCTGAATCTTGACATCTGGGCAGTGTCCCTTGAGTGGCTCTTCATTTGGTTGAGTAGGTTCAGATGAGGTTGAGAAAACAGGAAGATTATGCATAAAAAGATTGTCTTTAGGCCAAGACAGGTAGTCTTGTGAGCACACGTCCCCAGACGGGATATTTCTGCTCCAAGAAAGACTGCCTGTGAGTGTAAATTCACCTGTCTGTTGTAAGTAATTCTGATGGAAGTTTCTGCTTGCTTTTGATTCAAGAATGAGACACAACCGTTCCAGTCCTCTGCCTGGGAACACCCCACAAGACAGAGAGATCATAAAACTCTTCAGGACTTATGATTTCTTGACGCAGTCAGCATTTTTAAAAACCCATGTGGAAACAGAGGAAAAGTGTTTAGCACAAGGAATGAACTTGTCTCTTGGCAAGGAAACCAGTGTGGGGTGTTTGAGTCTCCGGCTCTGTGGTAATGTTGTTTTTGTGCATGTGTTTTTTTTCCCCCTTTCCTTCTTGATTGTCATCTCTCTTACGATTTCTGCTTTAGAAGATGTCTCTTTATCTAGGGCATTTAATTACCCTACTTACACAGGAGACAGAAATTCAAAGGTAGTAGTTGTTTTGTTTAACCAGAACTTCCATTTGCAGCTGGCCCGAAGCTGAGTCATTGAGGTTTGCTTTATCCATTTATAGGTGGCTTTGTTTTTTTGTGGAGTGGCTGAAACATGTAGTTCTGTTCCAGTTCTTATTCCATCCTTACTCATGTGACCGATACAAAGTGTCAGACCCATATCCTTAGCCTGCAGACTCCTTCAGCAGCCAGTCCAAGGGGGCGGACCTGAAGCCCATTGTTGGGGAGCACTCCTTTCCAAGTACTTCTACCACACTGTCTCCAAGCCTTGCTTCTCAGCCTCTTCTGAGCTTATGCTGGCCCCGGGTGATCATGCCTGCCTTTGATGGGCTCTGAGTCATGTGCCAGTTAATGTGTTTTCCTCTGTGACATCTTTTGTAGTTGACTTTTGCTAATGTCAGCTGCTTTTGAAGGCTGTTGTTAATCCATGATTACATCCCTTACACAGTGGCTCCTGATTCTCTTGAGTTTTTCTTGGAAAGTTTTTCTACTTCTTCAATGACAAATAGATTCTGTGGAATATTCCATGAGATTGTTAAGAATCTTGTCACGTTCCAGACGCATGGATTGTCTTTTGTGTGTGCATGTTTGTTTGTTTTTAGTATATATGCTGCTGAAGCGAGCACTGTTTGTTTTGTTTTTGTTTTTTTCTTTCCTTTTCAACAGTCAGCCAGAGTTCTGGGTCATGACTAGGTCCTGAGTTTTTCTAGGTTAATACTGAGCTTGAGTGGTTATTTTTGTTGTAGGGAGAAAATACTAGCATCCTTTAACTTAGTTTTAATTCCTGCCATCTAATATTTTATTAAAGGGTAAAAATAATGCATAGTAGTTAGGCCTGGGGACAGTTTATAAAACACACACACGCGCGCGCGCATTGAAATAAAATTTTTGCTTGACCTGGTCCATCAGTGGTCAGTGGGGCTATTAGGGATTAAGTTGTTTTCATCAGAAATGGGCCAGGGTGACTGGGCATGAGCCTCAGTCTTAAGTAATTATCTTCGGTTTTGTGATACAGTGTGATCATCCTACCTGCTTGTCAGTATTCACCTGTATGATGTGAACGAGGCAGGATGGAGTCTACAGGATGCAGTTATCGTAATTCAAACTCTTTTAGGATGTAGAAAACAACGTGAACTCCTTGCCAGCCAGTCAATGCGGACTCACAACCACTCTGAACTGTAGGACAGGGTAGAACTGCCCCAGTGGGCTCCTGAGATTGTAATACTTTACGGGAATAGAAGCCTGGTCTTCCTCCCCCAGGGAGGTGGATGATCTTGAACTGCTGACGTTTCAGATTGCAGCAAAGGAGGACTCTCTTACCACCAGTAAGTGGATTCAGTCCCATGGGCCCAGAGACCTTTTGCTGAGAGATTCCGAGATCCAGGGAAAGGTTGCTGACGGGCGTTCCTCCAGAGCCAACAAACGGAAATCTTTCCCTGAAGCCGCATCATGAATCCAGATTTCTGGAGTTCTTAACTGTGAGCTGATACATTTCTGTTTGTTCAAAGAAGAAGTAGCAGTACAACTAAAATGCTCCTTAGAATTGAGACGGGGAGACTTTATGTCATGTTCTTTGGATGTAAGTCCCTCGAGAGACCCCTCCCCGGAAAAGGCCATCATGCTCCATAAAAAGGTCACGGAGAAAGAGGAAGACCCTCAATGAAGATGGATAGACCCAGTAATTGCCCCTGGGGGTCTAGCCTAGGAAAGGCCGTGAGGGTGCCACAGGACTGGGCAGTGCTGGCTTCCGTTGACTTTAGAGTGGCTGTGAATCAAAACTGACTCAACAGCATCCAAGAACACTTTTAATAAGTGGGGTGAATGTCCCCCGAATTGTATCTTGCTTGACTTGTCGATAGTGTATAAAATGTTTGTGGGGAAAATTCTGTTAGCTTTTGATTGAAATTTTTCATGAATTTTTGAAGCCTGCTATATCTATCCCAGTTTTTGCCAGTTCAGCATTTTACAAACTAATTTATACGTCTCTATTGATGGCACCGTTACCAACCCAGACTTAAAATCATGCACATTTTGGTTTGTTTTAGATAAAAACTTAAACAACAACCTAGGTTCCCATTGACTAAGTTTGTGTACAAGTTGCTCTGTGATTATCAGTGAGAATGTTCACCATGTGTCTGCCCCTTGTTTGTGCTTTTGGGGTCAATGCTGACCACTAGTTTTGTCTAGTAGATTACTTATCTAGTTGGTTGTCTAGTACAGTCCATACGGATGACACTGCTTGTTTGATAAGCCATTTTATTATTTGGTTGAAATAATTTGACATTCAGAAATAGCTTCTATTCCAAATTCAAAGGATATCTTAGGAGTTCATCTAGTTTCTGGCTGACTAGTTATGACTGGTCTTTTTTAGGAATTTGAATTTTGGACTTCATTTATCCCCCATTCTGGTTATTATATCGCAAGGCATCAAGTTCTTCAGGTGTCAGGTTGGAAGATGTTCGTCAATTGGATGGACTCTTCGTCTTGTGAACTTTCTTCTTTGCGCCTTGGATTTCCTTCATTCCCTTTTGCTCCAGACAAGCAGGAACTAATAACTGTCCCTAGGAAGGCTGCTGTCAAGGTTTGAAGACCCACGACTGCACTCAGCAAACTAGGGAACCAGACATAACCTTATCCACTATAATGTGCCTGTTGACTGAGATGGTTCCACAAGCTTCTCAGTAGTACGTTAGCCTCCTTAAAGGAGCTCTGGGGGCGTGGTGGTTTGAAGTGCAGTTTGAACTCACTAGTCTTCCTGCTCCTGTAACGAGTTAGCCTCCGAAATCCACAGCGCCCTTGGGCATAGTGACCCTGCCCCAGGGCGTTGCTGGGAGTCGGATTCGACTTGATGGCAGAGAGTTGGTGTTTCTTCAGTAGCGGTTAAGGCGCCTTCAAAAGTATAGACCCTTCAAAACAGAGGGTCTGGCAGACCAGTTAAATTCCAAGGAGAGGTGTCAGCTCAGCTCAGTTTATGGCGACTTGCTTTCTGTTGTTTTAATTCCAAAAGGGCCATCTTGCAGGACCCAGGATGATCACAGGGGCTTATTTGGAAGGAAATTGAAGACTGTGTTGCTGAGAAAAAAGTTAGGAAAATTAGGAAAATTGTGCTGAGGAATGTTCCCCCTTCTTGGCAATGCACCGCCTCATTCTTCTAGGGTCTCAAGGGGTGTTATCCTCTCGAGATTTTGTTGGGAAGCTTTACCCCACCCACCCCCCAGCCTCATCTTGTCCCTTCACCCTTCTTTTGAGTCCCCACACTCAAAGAACATTTCAATGTTTGCGTCCTTCCAGGCTGAAAAAGCGGCCTTTGTGCTTAGTAGGAGTCTTCAGGGGAAAGATTAGAGTGACAGAAACACCGCCTTACACGTATGTAGAGTGAGATGGAAGAAATACGGAGAACCAGTAGTTTCATATTTTGATATTTTTGTGTAATAAAAGTTTCTTCTGTAACTAATACTTTTGGACTTGCTCTCCCGGTATCTATCTTTCTATCTATCTATCTATCTATCTATCTATCTATCTATCTATCTATCTATCTACACACATACACGTTACTTTTTATAATAGTGGTTAACATACAATATTTGCCCTCTTGTAATGGAACTATGTTGCTCAGCATTATCATCTTCTACCTCCACTTTATTTCTGCTTCATGTCTTCTTGTTATTGCTGTCTTTAATTTTTTAAAATCATTTTATTGGGGACGCATACATTGCTTTTCACAATACATAAATACATATATTGTGTCAAGCACCTTCACATGCCTGCTGCCATCATCATTCTCCAAATATGTGCTCTTCCACTTGAGCCCTCAATATCACCTTCCCATCCTTTCCCTTCTATCCTTGCTCCCCCCTCCCCTGTTGTCTTTAATTCTAATTCATTTATTTGTATCTTGGTAAAACGAGATGTACCGTCTTTACAATTCAATTGCGTTAATTGTGGTTCTCATGCTCTTTTTTTTTTGTGTGTGTGGGCATTACTACCCCCTGGTAGGAGTAGTGTAGGAGTGTAGGAGGGCCAGCCTTGCTCCTGGAGAGCTGCTGCTGGATTTGAACTGCCAATCCTGTGGGGCTCAGCCCGGTTGTTCTCAAGCTCTCTCACTGATCTTTTCTAAAATATTCCAACCCCAGTAATACAAACTTGGTGCCTTCCAAATAAATCTTAGCCTTTCCCTACCCTCTCACTCTTGGTCACGATTAGTTAATAAGCTTGATTTCTTCTTTTTAAAAAATTGTACGGTGCTGTTGGTTTCCCATTCCGTGGTCTGTGCACAGATGCTGGCAGGCATCGGCCTTGGTTGTATTACCCACACTGTGTGTTTGCCCTGCCTCAGGTCTGCCCTGGGGTCCCTGCTGCCTTTCATCGTAGTTTTCTCCCCCTTTCCACCCTCTCTGCTTTGCTTTTGAGCTACCCTTTTGAGCTCCTGTAATTGATTGTTTCAAGTAGCATGTTATTGTTTATTTTTTTTGGACCCGCTATATGGAACAACGTCTCTGGGAATGGTGGGAGTGGTCTCAATTCCAGGTGGGAAGGGTCTCTTTGGGCTGTAGGCTTGGGGTTCATCCAAGTAAGGCATTTTTATGAATTCAGTGCTTTTTGTTTTACATTCCCCCACACTCTGCCCAGACCCTCTGTTGAGATCCTAGTCAGAGGAACCGGTGGTGATAGGTGGACTCCATCCACTTCTGGTCTTCAGACCGTGTAGCCTGAGGTTCATCAGTCCTTCATGTTAGTTTCTATCTTGAACCCCTGGTTCTCTTCATTCCCCTTAGCACCACATGGGAATAGATCATCAGTTATGTTTTAGATGGCTGCCTACAAGCCTTTAAGACCCCAGAGGTCTTTATGAATTGTGCTATGCAAATCAACATGTCTCAAGTCTGTAGCCCTTTACTTTTGAGCCAAGGCACCTCATCCCACAAGATAGTGAATTGTGGTCAAGAAGTTTCTATGACGATGCCCCCTGTTCACCCCTTCTGCTCACATAGACTGTTATCTACAGTAATATATGGATACATGCAGCACCTTCAATTTTATATGTAGAAATAGCCATAACCAAACCCACATGTACAGCTGGGTGTGCTTCCTTACATTTCCCCACACCTTACCATATCTAGCTACCTATGGGCCCACTCATCAATCATTGTTTGTTAGTATCATTATTGCCAGATTGTCAGTGTGAAGTTGCTCTTTTTTCTTACTTCCTCTCCATGCCTTCTTGGCTTTGGCCAGGTTGGGCTAACTTCCCTACATTTTATCTTGCTTTTCCCATCACCCTTATAGGAACAAGTACCTTCTACTTTGGACTTGTCTCTCCCTCTACTTTCCATTCATGGTAATCATATAATAGTCATAATCATCATCATAAATTCATTTTATATGATAGTCTCCAAACTCACCCATGTTATTAGATGCCTCACGGATTGGCTCTTATCCTTATGTGCTGTACCGTTCGTTGTGTCCGGGGTTTCCATGTTTTCACGACTGTGAATACTGCGGCCGTGAACCTGGGTGTGCAGAAGTCTGTTGGCCACTGCTCCTGTTCCTGAATGGCGTAGAAGTAGGATTGCTAGAGCATACGCTTGTTTTCCTATTTCTAGCTTTTGAAGGAAGCACCGTAGTTTTCCATGGGAGCCCTGGTGGGTAGTGTTCTTCTGGGGAGTCTGCGGTGCAAGACCACCAGCAGCTCCTCAGGAAAAACGGGGTTTTTTAGTCCCACAAACTGTGATAGTCTTGGAAACCCACCGGGGGTCGTTGTGCGTCAGCATTGACTCGATGGCAGTGCGTGAGTTTTAGTTTTCCGTGACTACCGTTTTACGAGTCCATCAGCAACGAATAAGAGTTCTGGTTCTTTCACACCTTTGTCAGTCAGCAGTTGTTGTTTTCCGTGTTTTGATCATGGCCATTTTTTTTCAGGGTGAGATGGCACCTCATTGTCGTTTTGATTTGGATGCCTTCAATAACTAATAATCATAAAAGCATCTTTTCATATATGAGAGCGCTTCAAAAAATCCTGGAAAAATTCCATTATTTCGTTCCATTTCCCCCTGAACTTTTTGAAGCCCCCACATTTATGTTGGCTGCCAGAATGTCCTCTGGTGAAATGCCCTTTCCTATCTACTGTCTGGATTGCCCCTTTTTTACCCCCTTGAGGGTAAGGTCAGGTTTTAATGTCCAGGTATGCTGCGCCAGGCTATCTAACCCCCAGGGCCAGTGCCCGCCGCAGGCATGCGGGCAGTGACCATCTCTGTGTCTGGGCCTTTGGCGCCAGTTGCCTCGTCGCCCTCTGGCCCTAGTTCCAGGTCAAGTTCCATGTGACTTTGGCAGAGACCACACACAGCCCTGACCCATCCCCTAACTGCGGAGCAGCCACCCCATGCTGGGCACAGACCGTTCAGCAAGCAGCCGAAGGTGGCCCCTGGACCCATGTCACTCTGCATGAAGGAGGGGACCCCAGCGCAGGGAGCCACAGGTCCGTTTGGGACCCAGGAGGGTGACTGACTATCTTGCGGAGGAGTCAGGCCCACACTCGGCTAGCACAGACCCCGAGGGCAGCGAAGCCTCCCCAAGGTGGAGCTTGAGAACACAGAGAGACCCAGACGCCCGCCGTCCACTGGGGTCCGACTCACAGTGACCCCACTGTGACAGGGTGGGACTGCTGGTGGGTCTCCCGGGATTGTCATTCTTGATGAGAGTAGGAAGTCTTTCTCCCCTGGAGCAGCTGATGGTTTTGAACAGCTGGCCTGGCAGCGGCAGCTCCAAGCTTCCCCCTTGTGTCACCACGGCTCCTCTGGGGGCAACGGGGCCCAGGAACCCCTGCCAGTGGGCAGCCGCGCTGGCCTCTGGCCATGGAGTCAGTTAGGTGGACAGTGGAGGCCACCTCCGTCACCTCCCCTAGCTTCCTCCTGCTTGACTTCCTGGGCTTGAGTTGTCAAATTGTTTCATATATTTTAGAGATTTGACTTGGATCAGATATGTCTTTGTCAAAGATCTTTTCTCAGTCTCTAGGGCCTCTCTTTTTACTTTCGATAAAATCTCTTAATGAGCCCAAGTATTTAATGTTTAATAGGTCACAAGCATTTGATTTACCTACCGTCGTTTGTGACTTTTGGTTGTGTTTGACCGGCCACCCACCCAATTGTATGAGGCAAACAGCTGGGAGTAAGCCTAGATTTTTCCTTGACTCTTACTCACCACTTCTTGCCAGTCACCAAGTTTTAAGATTCCACTTCTAAAATAACTCTGTAATTTGTTACCTCCCCCTCATTCCTCTTCTCACCGCCTTAATTTGGGCCCGCTGTGGGTTTTTTGGGTACTACTGCCGTGGGTCTTAACTGGCATGCTTATTTTGGGACTGTCTTCCTCAGTTTCCTCCTCCTCACTAAAACCATCATGCACTTTTACACGCAGAGGCTTGGGCACGTTGCTTACCTTCCTCCCCTCCCCGCGACAGTTCGGAGTGTGGCCTCAGCCTGGCCCCTGTCTACCCTCCGCCGCCTCTCTGACCACATGGTGGGTCCCATGCAGGGCTCCTGGTGGCGCTTTGCCAGGTGCACACCCGGACAGGGCCTTTGCCGGGCTGCCTTCCTTTCCCGGCCTGCTCCCTCCTTCCCTGCCTGTCCACCTGCCAGATGTGTGGGGCTTCAAAAGGTTCACAACGTCCATTATATTTTACAACCATTTTTTTCATGAACCTTTCTGAAGTCCCCTCATATCTTTCAACCTTCCAGGATTCAGGTCCCACAATCTCCAGGAGAAACTGGGCTTCAGGCTATTTACTGGCTTCAGGGGAGACTTCTCAAGGTCCTGTAGGAACGCCCTGGTCTCTGGTCCTCCTGCACGGGCTCAGTCTCCCTTGGAAACTCCCATGTTTCTTAGCATCCATCTTCCCCTGGGTCTGGGAGCTCCTCCCGACGTGCCCCCCAGGTCCAAAGAACTCCTGGCTGTTCTTGTTGGGTAGTCACTGGCCCCTCCTCCTCACCTTCCTCACCCTCTTGGATCTCTTGAAACGCCCCTCAGGCAGGTGTTGCCCCCCGCCCCCCAACCTTGTCTCATTAGCTTAACAAACATAATGATCCTGATTGGCATAACCTAATTTTGACTCATTATCACATAGAAGCCAGGGTTCACAACACTTTACAAGTGGAGGATGATGCTGCACAGGGAGGATTGCATTAATACCTAACTGCCACATTAAACAAATGACTGCCAGCCTTCTGAGAATCTTGGCCTTGCCAGGTAAGATTCAATCCTTGACATTGACCACCAGGCTCAATTGTAACGTTCTCTCTTTACCGACTCAAGCAGGAGATGGGAACTGTTTTTTGTTTCTTCAGGGCGCAAGGGTGGGGCTAACATATATTGGAAAACATATATGAGACATGCTTAAAGAAAATGTAGGATTAGATGAAAAGAAGGAAAGTGTGAGTACACAAAAGGTCCAAGAGGGTTCCTCTCCAGAAGTGAAAAAAAAGAAAAAGAAAACAGACTAACTTTAAGGAAAATCACATAATCTGGAGCCAAATTGAGTTTGAGTCCTATCATTTCTTAAGTGCTTAAATGTATATTTTTAATTCTTAAAAAAAATTTAGTGTTCATATGATCTTAAGGAAGTTCTTTCTTCTCTCTGAACTTTACATCTTTTTCAAAAGAGAGGTAGTGGTGGTAATATTAATAATGCCAGTTATTTTTAAGCAGGAAGGGACAGATTTTAGTTACGTTGTTGTCAGTAACACAAAGCAGCGTGCATTGTGTGTGCTGCCTTCTCTCCATCGAAGTAAGAGGAGAATTACAGCCGCTCTGCAATTAGAACGTTGGGTGGACATTCCCCTCAGTTATAAGATCAGTCTACCTGGTCTGCTGTCCTTTGGTTGTATCATTGGCACGTTGCTTTACTACTGCGTTGTCTTATCACATGTTCAGATCCTGAACGTGGTTCAGGATGAGTCCGTTTTAGAAAACAGCCTTCCCTGAAAGCAGTCCACGTGCCTCTGGTCCGTGAGGCGAAGTTTCCAGGGTGATGCAGTGTGCAGATGCTAACGGTCCCATGTTATTTTTCTTTTTAAAGTGGTGTGACTTCTCTAAATACTGTCAGTGACAAGTTTGTGTACTACTTGTCAGCCCTGTTTTCCATGTTTTCTACACAGAAATGTATAGTTAGAGCAGCGATGAGTAATGTTTTCAAGAAATACTCTTATAACCTTTAAGGCTCGTTGGGTAGATGGAGCATTTAAAGCTGTAACTTTTTCACTGCATTTGAATGACTGTATGTGTCTACCAAATGAATCACCTCATGAATATGCATCAGCTTTAGACACACAGCTTTTCAGAAGAAATTCTTATATTTTGAAAAAAGAAATCACATTGACAATATGTTCAAAGTTTTCGGTGAGAATTAGGTTTCCAGTGGCCTTACATTTTTTTGGACTAATGTGTACATGTGTATTTCTCTCATGTTTCATTTTAATGACATCATTTAATCAGAGTACTCAACAAGCAAGGAAAGCCCAGGATGCTCACTGTAGCTTCACAGTTTCCACTACATGGACAATTCTAGGTGTGGATGGCATGTCCCTCTCCCAATACCACGGCCCCTGCTATAGAATCAAAACCTCTTTCCACAGTTGTAGCTCCTGACCGGGATGCAGTGTCTCGTTAGCAAGGTAGCCATAGGTTTACTTGTGCTTACTTACCAATCTGTCGTGAACGAGTTCATGGGTTGTTAACATTTTGTGAAACTGTTAAGTACAGATTGGTCAGTAAACACTAGTAAGTCTGTGCTTACCTTGCTTATTGAATAACCTACCCTTACGTTTTATGTTTCTTCCTCTTCCATCATGTGTCTTGATGTCACTGTTTTCTCCTCACCCTTTAGACAGCTGAAACAGGGACCCCTCCTTTCACAGATGGAGGAACGGAGGACTCCGTGGCTGGAGACACTGTAAGACACTGGAACGTGGGAGCATGGTGACAGAACTCTGTTCTATTGTCCTTGTAGGATTAGATGGGGTCCGTCTTTATGATCATGTGCTGGGACTTCAAAAAAGTTATGGGGAAAAAATCCATCATCTAGTCATTACTCCCCAGCCTTTTGGAAGCCCTTTCCTCTGATATGCATTTAAGTCTGACCCAGAGGACCGCCCATGTTTTGTTTCAGGGCATTTCTCATTGGTCAGTGTCAGGGTTGGGGTCTGATCAATGATTCCCTTCAAGTTCGCGGTCAGCAGCGTCAGGAACTGGCTCCTCCCTCCTCAGAGAGCCCCGACAGCCAGAGCTTCGCAGCCCTGAGGGCATGGAATGGCTTCATACGTACAATAACACATATTGTAGAATGACACCTTATCTGTGTGTTCTTCACAGATGCTTCAGTAGATAATCAATTACGTAGGTTTCTATTTATCTCCTCTAATTCTACAGGTTGTGTTCTTGCTTGTCACTGTTCTCTGTTTTATTTGTTTGGTACAGGAATGGTTATTATAAACCCCAACTTTGAAAAGTTGTTAGCAGTGGCGTAGTATCACACACACACACACACACACACACACACACACGATGCGTCTGGATGGTACACATGGCTGCTTGACTTTCTAACCCTGGAAGCGGTCTTTGGCTGCTGCTTTGCCCCGGTGTTTGAACTCCTGACTGTTCCTTCCATGGGTGTTGGTTGTGAATCGTGCCAATCTGTCCTCTTTTTGTCATGGTCTTGCTTATTGACCCAGCTGTCTGTTGAAGTGTCCTTCATCTCCATCAGTCACGATTCAAGTCCTCTTGTGCCATCAGCTTTCTTCCAATTCCGATGCTCTGCTCTTCTTCGTGTCACTCCGTTTCTCAGAATGCTTCCCTCGGCTTACAGACTGGATGAGTTAGTGAAGGGTGTAGCCGGTACACACACACTCTGTGCCCTTCATTGGCCCATGTTTTGTGTGTGAAGGACTGCCCCCTGCTCTGTGCACCGGTCTGTGTGGGTGCAGCTAACCCAGCAGCCCAGCCTCCGTGCCGTCAGTCAGGGGGTTCTGACTCACGGGGACCCTGCAGGACGGAGTAGATGCCCCTGTGGGTGTCTGGGACTGCCCCTCTACGAGAACAGGCAGGCCTGTCTTTCACCCACCAAGGGGCTGGTGATTTTGAACTGCTGACAACGAAATATTCTGGAATTGCCACTCTTGGACACCGGGCCCATC
>PVJH01010655.1:0-72758 GCA_004026705.1 Nesogale talazaci | reverse complement strand
CATTCCAAATTCTGAGACTGGATGACCTAGGGAGGAGAGAATATGGAGGACCAGGGGCACAGGGACCATAAGGAAAGAGGACCTAAGGAAAGAGGGAGGAACTTTGTAGGAGAATGAAAGAGCGCAGTCAAGAAGAACAGACAGACCTGAAGTAGATAGCGTGCTATGTTGGGACCCAAAGGGAGAAAGTGTGGAGAGGAAGAAGGGGAGAGCCAGAGTCCAGTGCTACTTACTCACTAGCAAGGGCAATCAGGACTAAGAGTTAGTCAGTGGTTTGCCCAATCTGGAGCTCATTCTTCTTTCCATGAAAAATTTCCATGGAGGCAATTTTTGCAAAATGGGATTAAAAGGTGTTTAGATCGAAAAGGAAGGGCAAGAATTAAAGATGGTGAGATGAGGCAAAATTTTCTGGAAAATCCTGCTGCAAATATGAACAAAGAAAATGAAGAAATAAGTGCATATACACTATGAATGGAGACTGTAATGCTTAAGTATAGACACCGTCTTTGCCAAAAAATAATTTCTTTGCAATGGTGATTTCTTAAACAAATATTGCAGAGTATTGTTTCATTTGTTTTTTCCTTAGAAATATTTTTGCAGAAACATCTCTGCATTTGATGGGCTAAAAGTAGATTTTTAAAACAAATTTATCATACAGACAAAATATCAGAGAATGGCTGTGTTCTGTAAGAAAGCTTACCCCTTCCCTCACCTAAAAAAAAAAAAAATCACTGCCATCAAGTTGATTCTGACCATTACCAAACCTATGGGACAAAAGAGAACTGGCCCTGAGGGTTTCTGTGAGTATAACCTTTACAGAGTTTAAAGTCTCATCTTTCCCCCCCTTAGAAGCTAAGGGTGTGTAAAATATATGTACTTATTAAAATTAAATTAAAAGAGAGTATGAAAAGTTTAGAAACTAGTTCCTGTTATTTATTATGATTATCTGGTTTTTTCTTCCTATATGTGTTCAGCACATCAATAGTTCTCATACAAAATTCAGCAGCCACTTTCTGGTGAACTTGATTACTATTGTACTCTGATATTAATTTTAGAGCAGTAGACATGAATCACCTGTGAGTTTCTTAAGATTTCAATATTCCAGGGTTAAAATTCATAGCTTATAATTTAACAGTTCTCGAGCCCAGAGATATTTATTTTAATCAATTTTCCCAGGTGGTTCTGATTGAGTTGGTTCATGAAGCAATTATAGCAATGGTAAATAATGAGAGAAATGTCTTTCTTTTCTTTTTTTTGATTCCCCTGTATTAATAGCACTGTTATACTTGTCAGTAGAAGAATAACCTATTACTTTAGAGACTAACAGAAGCTTTGTTCCATCTTAACAAATTTGAATGCTGACTTCAGCACTGCCTGGGGTGTAATTACCAAAAATATTCATGATGCCTGTCCCATCAGGGATAGACAAAACCAACAAAGTAACTGCAAGCAAATTTGAAAATTTTGATAGTTGGATTCAATTTGATTCAGACTGAAAACGTTTCCAATTCCACAAAGCTAAATAATTTTAAGCCTTCTATTTTTATTTAGTATCTAATATATGGGAAACAAAGTCCTATATTTTAAATGAATGAAAATGGAGAAAGAATTGTTTCTTTATATTACTTTTAAAAGCATTTAAAAATTGGTGTAGGCTTGATTAGCAAAAGTTTCTTAATCTCTCAGTTGCCACTTGAAAAATTTTATAACACTTAGCTACCATTTTCTCCATATCATAGGAATTGTGACAATTGGAGAGGAAAGGAAAATTTGCACTGTCTCTGAGAATTTCCTGAGGATGTGTGAATCCACTGAGGTGAGTGTTTCTCTAGGCTTTCAGTTAACAGAATTTTAGCATTCCATTTGGTATTTTAAGAATATAGAACTAAATCTATATTGCATTCTTCCTTTTTTTTTTTCCAGAGGCCATGTTTACTTGCAGAAGTGTATTCAGGGAGTGGTGGTAGAGAATTACCATCCAAGAGATATGATGTACATTTCAAAAAAATACATTGTTATAAATATTTTTGTTTTCCAGAAACCCCCTTATTTAATATACTTGAAAATGATAAAATTACATTTACAAAGTGATGACATAGATTCATAGTGTTATAATATTACTGAACACTATCGATATCATGAATTCATCTTTCCCATGAAATTAGAGTCAAACAATTCAGTTGCAAGGATTTAAAAGTTGAAAAGAGAAAAGGCGATTAGCTCAATTATTTTCACTGAAGAATCAAAAAATTCTTATTTATAAGATACCAGTAGCTTGCCACTCTTCCACCTAGAATCCTTACATATGGTTAATTTTCCATGGTTTTCTCTACAGCTGAACATGACCTTCCACTTGTTTATCGTGGCACTTGCTGGAGCTGGGGCAGCAGTTATTGCTATGGTAAGTCCAAAAAGTTGTTAAGCTCTATTATTCAATTTGAATTATGACAAAATTTGCTTACAGAGTTTTTAATTCTCCTCCAGTGTCTAAATGTCCATATTAATCTTTCAATGTCAGAAAAAAGACAATAATATTAAGTAAATAAATACATTTATTATAAGGCTCCACATAAGGAATATTATCTCATAATGGAGATAAAAGATATAGAAAATATTAACAAATATTTGTTAGATTTTTAGATATTTAGTCACTATTCATGTAAATATGATTTTTGTAGCACATATGTACAGTCTATCAATATGATTATTGTGAGTAATGTAAATTATTTTCTTCTAAAAACCTGCTTACTCAACAAAGGAAATTTAAATATATAGTTGTGCAAAAACATGACTAATTTATTCTCCTTTTTATTATTTTTTAATTCTCTTAAAGTCAATCTCAGAAATTTCTGTTTCTATCTTCTACATTTAGTTTTCTTAAGATATTTCAAGAAATATCCCAGTTTCAACCCATAATATTCTTACAAGATCCTGAAGACATATCTCGTTTCTTCATTTGTTACCCACCACATATTCCATTCTGCTCATGAGATATCAATTTTTAACAATAAAAACAGACACACAAAAAACACAGACACTAAACATCAGTTACTGCTATTGCAATAAGGTTTTCTATTATTATCCTTTTGTGCAAGAAGACAGGAGTATAGAAGAATCTAGAACATTCTTAGCAATATTACAGCAGTTAGAAGTAATTCAATATATAAAACTATTTTGAAGTAATTAAATATATAAAAATTAATAACTTTTCTTGAAATGCCAATACAATAGCCAATCTATTGTTGAAAGGAATTGTTTTAAACGGTTGTTTTAGTATTTTTTCATATGCTGAAAAGATGAGACAATACTAATATACTAACTAGTCAAATTCGCCCAGCTATTTTAGTGATCATATAAGCTATTTTAATTTTCATTAGGATTGGAATGAGTTTTAGTTCATTAAAATTATTTTTTAAATATCTAATAACATTATGGAAATGTCAAAATTCATTCTGCCATATTTCGGTAATTTAAACATTGCCCAATGTTTTAAATATAGTGACTTAATTTCTACATAGGAATTTAGTTTCAAAATATGGGATGCTTATTGAAACCTTATGGGCTGATTAACTGGAAGGATCAAAAATAGGTCATAAGCCTTGCATCCTCAGTCTAAAATTAAAATGTGTCCTGTGGAAACAATAATGATACTCTCAACACTCATGCTTCTTGAAACAGTAGATTGGCTGTCAAATCAAAGAAATATCTCTGAGTTTCTGTTCATAAAGACATTCCCATATTTTAAGACCTCATAGACCCATAATTATATAATTCCTATATATATTTTTAAGACTTTATGTGTTCATAATTAACATACCCTATATTCTTCTAGGACTTATATACTCATAACTAATATATACTCACATAAACCTAATATTTATTCATATATAAATAAAATTTGTGGTTAACAGCTTAGCATGTAACTATTATGCCACTAGGGCTGAATAAATAATTTTTAATATCTTTTGAGATGAATTACATAATGAAGTATTTGTTTCCTGTTTGTATTTTCCTCTCACTCTGTTATCTAGATATCTACATGTCTTTATAGATATGTAGGGAGCTTTATATATTTTATGTTTAGATATATAAATATCATCATTTTTATTTTAAATAGAAAGATTTTTATATAGCATTGCTATTAAATGTCAAGCTCTCTCTCTTGAGGTTATAGCCTCCTATGTAATGACATCAACAATCATAAACTCCTTAAGCATCCAATTCCATATTAACTTAAATGACTGATGTCAGTATTTCTAATCCATTAACTTTGGTAATAGGTTAGGAGGTAGGGAATACATATATTATTAAAATAATTGCTACTATTGCTTGTAATATGAATGGTAATACTATTAGCTAATATTTAATGAAAGCTTTCTGGAAAGCATTATAAATGTTTTCTGTATGTGGTTATAGTCAGTGACATAACATAGCAACTGTCATCTTCAATTGTCTTTCCACTTGTAATTGGTTTTTTCCCATATAAATAGATACAGGATATTCTTTTCCCCAAGAGTGCAATGCAATGAAGACTGTGAACAGACCTCCAGTGTAAACTGTTTTTGTCTTTGCTCAGGTTCACTACCTGATGGTTCTGTCTGCCAACTGGGCCTATGTGAAAGATGCCTGCAGGATGCAGAAGTACGAGGACATCAAGTCAAAGGAAGAGCAAGAGCTTCATGATATCCACTCCACCCGCTCCAAAGAGCGACTCAATGCATACACATAAAAGCACCCTCTCCTTTGGGCCATGAGAATGCTCTGGTGTTGAACGAAAGGCCATCCAACCGACAACCATTAAAAAACACAATGGAAGTGCTTCTCATCAATGATGTGCAGGGTGACTTACGAATCACCCGACCACAATTTTTGTTGAGTGGCACTTCGCTAATTCGGAAAATTGGTGTAATTGGCTTTCTTCTACAAGCTCCTTTCCAGCCCCCTTCCTTTTTTTTAATTTCACAAGCTCATTTAATAGTTCTGTAAAATCAAAATTACTAACATTTTCAACTGTAAAAATTTGTTTGATTTCTAACCACTTCCTCTGTGTTATGCATAACATTTTTTGCATTATTTCTTATGTTTTTGAAAAGAAAACAATAGCTTTTTATACTTTTCAGTTTTTATTTCGGTAACTAGTTTAACTACAGGTAACCTTCAACGGGACCATTATACAGTATGAACAATAGACAGCAATGACATCACAATGACTCTTCTTGAAATATGGGTATCTTGTCTGAAGATCAGTGGCCACCTTACTGCAGGCCCTGGTTAAGGTTTTCATCCAACTAAGGTGCAATTTCTAAATTTGTAAGAGTAGGTTTAAAAAAGTGCTTCTTATCTTTGTTAACATTGTGTTTTTTTCTTGGTGTTCTTAAAGGGTACTCCTCCCTGATTCCTCATGTTTATGTTGTGAGCATGTAGAAACCAGTGATGCTAGTGCATGGCTCATTGCCTTCCCGAGACTGTGACACCAGGCTCACCTGTTCAAGTGGATTGTAGAGACACACTAACGGAAAGAGCTACTTGTGTTCGACAGAATAGACTCTTTGTGGTATAAACAGTGGCTGGATTGGAACTTTGATGGTAATATTGAGAATTAATTACCTTTATGAAGGTGGCATATTAAAATAAGCACACTAACCTGTCAGAAGATGTTTTACCTGCTTTAAAAGTTTTGATGGATTGCACCTCTGTAAACTATCCCTAAAATGTGTATGATATCTTTGAAAAGGGTTCCATTAATATAATAGCTTTGCTTGCAGCCTTCCAATCTATGTTGGTTTACCTGTAGTGTTTTTAAAAGTGTGGTCAGAAGCCACAATAGAACGTATCATTTTGGAATGTAGTGATAGATTTGTGCTTTTATTTCCAGCAAGTCATTTTAAAACTGATGTTCATTCATATTCATTTATAAGAAGAACCTGTATCAAAGGAATTAAAAAAAAAAGAGCAATCAGTATTATTGGACCAAATTTGGTGTTTGTTTAAACCTTGACTTTCTTCTTTTGATTATTTTCAATGCTACAAGAATGCTGTAAAGTGTCTTTGAAAATGATGTAACCTGACAAGACATTTTTGTCAGTGATAAAAACGAGGTAGTATTGTGCACTGATTTGACCATTGTGAAACCCTTTCTCAGTGTAAGTGCATTTCGAATAAGAATTTATCCAGTGAACCAATCTTTGTACAACGACTAATCATGCATCATCAGTAATTTTACAAGTTCTTGTAGTACGTAGAGAGATAGAGTTCTCTGTGGCATGATTATGCATTCTGTAGAATTATTTAATTAATTTGGGGTTGGTTTTGCTTCTTTTTTTACACTTAGCTTAACTTACTGCTCGAACTTTTTCTGATATACACAGTATTACATATATCCAACAAAAAAAAGTATTAATGGGCTTCTTTCAATTCTATATTCTAGTGTTTCAGTTCTGTGTCTTAACAGTTTGTGATGATTTTTAAAATTGTCTTTTAAACTTATGTAATGATGTTGACACTTTTGGCTTTTTTTCTGGTATTAGAGTTTGTATTTTCACAAAGAGTGCTTTGTAGCAGGCATTACAACTAATCTGTTTTGTACATATATGTGCCAACAGCTTGATGGTGGCGTTTTTGAACTGTAGAACAAAGTGCTTGCAAAATGTAATAAACACACTTGTGTAATTTGTGTACTTAGTATTAGTTTCTGCAGTGTTTTTTGTTTATTTATTTATTTGGAGGGGTTTCTTATTTCTCTAATGTGTGTGTGTATTTCTTTCCAATGAAAAAGGCCTCATGTCTTCGTTGTTCTTATGTTAGTTCAGTTGACCTAGAATTCAAGATCCAGGCAACCTCCTGTGTGTGGACAGTGGTGTGGGAGTCCTAGGGTGTCCAGGCAAGGATGTGAAGTGGGTAATGACTGAAGAGGGATTTTCATCTAGCAACACTTCTCTAGTGAAACGATGCATCTGGCTATTTTCTCTCTATTATTTTTGTGATTTCCCTAACCAAAGACCAAGCCTCCTGTGACTGAGTTGATTCTGACTCACTGAGAAACTAAATAGGGTTTGTGAAGCAAGATCTTTCCCAGAGCAAGTAACCCTATTCTTTTCCTGCTGTGAGGCTGGTGGTTTTGAATTTATGAACTTCACATCGGAAGTCTGAAATTGACCTTCACTCCCACTGCTCCTGTGTTTACCTTCTAGCTGTTCAGACCAACTGCAGAACGAAAAGGGAGACCTGGGTTTGCCTCAAAAGCTCAAGATGAGAGCAAGGGAATGGAGCACGCTTTTCCTAGGGTTTTGTTAGGAATCTAAATTTTTAGGGCCAACTACAAGTGACAGTTATCAAAATAAAAGTTATCAAAATATTAATATTCATAATGCCTAAAAACTACACTCCTTTCCAATTGCATGGAAACAATTATGAATTGAATCTTTGGATTTTTATGGATTTAGGCTAGAAATAGCAATAATAATTCTAAATAGATATGGACAATATTGTGTTGTTTCTATTTTAGGTAGTTATTTTAAAGTTAATAATAAAATTATCTCCTATCTAAATCTAACTTAGTTACAGGTACTAATATTTCATGTTATGAAAATTATCCTAGGAACAAAATAATAAATAATATCACACAGGAACAAAAATGCATAGTATATGCTTTTCCAAAATCTGGCTCTTATAAGATTATTACAACTTTGGAAACTGGAAGTCTGTTTCCATTTACAAAAAATATGTATTTTATATTTAAAGGGCTTAATATATTCTGGGATGTGTAAGGATAATTTAGAAAAAATGAAATCATACATTGTGAAAATAAAATGTGTTATCCAACTCTTAAAAGTCTAATCAGATTTTTTTCTGTGTATTAAAAGGCCAGGTAAACTTTTTTTAACTAATCCTTTATATTTATTTGCTTTTGTGAAAAAAAGTATCAATTTTAGGTATATAAATGGGTCCAACAAGTTAATGGAAAAAAATATTTTAATTAAAATTGTCGAGCCTCTCCCTTATATTTCATTTAAGTAAGTTGAGAGCTAATTTATACTGACAATGTTGAAGTATAAATTAAAACATGATAACAGAAAGAAATGATCAAGCTTTCTATGTTGTTTTCTGAGTGTACATAATTTTAAATCAATGGAGAGCCATATTTGTGTAAAATACTGCGGGTTCAAATGTATATCTACTGATGAAATGAACCACCTGATGTGTTTCTCTTTGACAAATAGACTTTTTCCTTTTGGATTGCTGTAGAGTTTTTCCATAATAATTCCATATTTTAATATTGGAAAATATTGACATCCTATTAGAATAATAAAAAAGGATCTCAGCCATTGTGTTCCAAAATTGTGTAATTTCCTATAGTTGAAATACACAACAACAGAAACAAATACTGGAAGAATAAAATCTAAGAAAATCAACTGAGAAATATAGACCCTATAAGTATGTTATTATTGTTGCTTAAGAGGGACAAATAAATAAGCAATGTTATTGACAGATTTTTCTAACCATCTAGGAAAATATACATACTACAAGTTAAAAAAATGCAAAGTTAAAAAAATATGAGAACAAGAAATAACAGACATGATGGCAGTGAGTATGGAATGTGGGGGAAAAAGGCAAAATGCAGATAAGACCACAAATTCTACTTTTATTGAAGCTTTTACCCTCACCCAAGGTCCTGGCGAACAATTTAGACATTCAGGGACATTCTTGAGTCTCAGAGACCTAGAGCCAGAGAAATAGAGGGCGTCTTCTTGTTCTGCTTGGCTGCCAGTTATATGGCTCTGACTTTGTATGCAGATTCTCTTGATTTGTGGTGACCCAATGTGTGCAGAATATGCTGCATAGAGTTCTCAAGGCCGTGACCTTTCAGAATCAGATTGCCCTTCTTCTGAAGGGTCTTTAGGAGGGTTTGGACTTCTAAACCGGTAGATCTCATCCAGTGAGTCTTGATGCCTTTGGGGGTCGAACAACCCTTTCACAGAGTCACCAGATTCATAACAGTAGCAAAATTACAGTTATGAAGTAGCAATGAAGATAATTTTATGGTTGGGGTTCACCACAACATGAGGCACTCTATTAAATTGTTGTGGCATTAGGAAGGGTGAGAGCCACTCGTCTAAACGATTCCCTACTTGTCTAGCATCTAACCACCTGCCCTACTCAGGGAATAGTATGCTTCCGTTTACATAGTGCGACCATCTTTGACTTCTAAATAAATGTAATAATTTGTTTATTTATTTGTTTTGATGAGTATATTTGCCTCTTGACACTCTTCTGAGAAAAATGCATTTCCTCAGACAAATCTGACTTTGGAAATCCATATTCTTGTGCCATTTCGTCTAGACTGCAAGGAGAAATATTTCAGTGCATCCACCAAAAGATGGAACATTTTGTGAGTCATTTAAGATTCTGACAACAGAATTTTTGTTTTGTTTTGCTTGGTGAGGGAGATGGATGAAAAGTAGAGTTGGTGTTGACATGCTTAGGAGGTTCTTGTAGTACTTGGTTCTCAAAATGGCTTATACAAGTTTTTTAATAAATAAAATGTCCTCACCATGGCTAAGGAACCCTGATGATGTAGTGGTTACAGAGTTGGCTGCTAACTGCAAGGTCATCAGTTCAAAACCATCAGCCAACTCTGCGAGATAAAAACAAGGTTTTCTACAGACTCAGAAACACACAGAGACAGTTTTACCCTCTCCTATAGTCATTTTGAGTCACTGTCAACTCATTGGCATAATTGTGACTGATTCACTTCTAGTTCAAAAGCCAGCAAAGACTCATCAATACGATTCAATAAAAATATATATAGGTATATTGGTACATTTATGCTTTCTACTAATATATACTTAGAATTGCTATATTTTTGCGCTTTAAGAAACAATTTACCATTGTACCCATTGATCTGTACATCAACACTATTAATTTACAGCTGTAATTATTTTGTATTGAAAAGTAAAGGATAGGATTCTGGAAGGAAATTAATTTGCAGTACATATTTATTATAAAAATTCTAACATCATTTGAAGGAAATCTTGAATAGTCCAGCAAATTATTTCACACCGATGTTGATAAGTTCTTCTTATTCTCTTATTCACATGAATTATTCAACACCCACAGTCTCCTAGTCTTTGGAATTTAAAATAGATATTTCCTTTTTCTGTACATATAGTTACCTATAATTATTAGTCTATGTATTCTCTTTCTCAGATTTAGTTTTAAACAAGAAAGAATCAATTTTCATAGTAAATTAACAACAATCCAAGTGAGATCTGGGTGTTCCTGGCAAGGGAATGGAGTTCAACAAGACAAGTTTTCCTAAAATTCCGTGACGTTAAAAGTAAACTTCCTAAATAACTTAAATCACATCCTGTTATTAGTAAACACAGAATTTGAGACAAAGTCACCTAGAGTTGCTTTGGAAAAAAGGTCTGACAAGCTGCTTCCCAAAGCCCAGCCACCCAAATCCATACTGACAACATTTCTACTCTGACCACTTGGAGACTCCAGGAGTCAGAATCAATTTGATAGCAACTGTATTGTCTCCTTTCCTTTTTATTTTTAAGCCTCTTGGGTTATCTTTCATGTCTCCACATTTCTAGTAAATACTTGAAGAAAATGGAAAAGAAAAAAAGATGACTGCCAAGCCAGTTCGGGTGCAGTATAGCACTGATGAAACATACAACTTTCCTCTACTTCTTTAATGCTTCTTCCCTATCCCTACCCCCATCTTGATTCCAATCCTAATTTACAAATCCAGAGGATGTGGAAACACAGGGGATTCAGGATAACAATGAGAGGATGATACCAGGAGAGTTAGGGTGAGGTAGGGGAGAAAAGAGGAACTGATCACAATGATCTACATATATTCCACCCCCCACCACCCCCTGAGGGAGGTCAACAGAAAAGTGAGTGAAGGAAGACATCAGATAATATGAGACATGACAAAATCATAATTTATAAAGTATCAAGGGTTTATGGGGGGGGAGGCAGGGAGGGGAAACGAGAAGCTGATATCAAGGGCTCAAGTAGAAAGAAAATGTTTTGGGAATGATGGTGGCAACAAATGCACAGATGTGCTTGACCCAATGGATGGATGGATTAAGTTGGACAAGCCCCCAATAAAATGATTTTTTTAAAAGAAAAAAGTTATCTGTGAAGGCAAGTGGAGAATTAACATTACTACCCTGACATTAGTTCTAGAGAAGACTAGAGAATGGTTTCTCTCTTACTATAGCTTGGCCCCTACTCTCCCTCAGCCACACACTGCCTGAGTGCCATCATCTCTCATCTTTCTATGCTGCGTCTGCTCTAAGTTCTTGAACCTCCATCTCTAACTCCATCTTCTGTACTATAGGATCATTCTGAATCAAAAACAATTTGAGGGCAGTTATTTTTTTCAGCTATAGCAGATCAGTAAATTTTAATAATAGTATTATTGATCATGTTAATCCTGGGTTTTCTAAAAAGTTACCAGTGAAAAGGAAAAGAAAACTCGACTAACTTCTCAGAAATGTTAAGACCTCTTTTAGGGGCTTTTGTTGTTGTTTTTTGGCTTTGTTTTACAGGAAGATCACACTCAAGCAGCTTCAATTTCTTCATGAGGCAAGGTAAGCCAACAGCTGTGAAAACAAGCCCAAGTCTCAGGAGCTTTACACAATGCACTCTTATTTGTCCTTTACTTCATAGCCCTTTGTGAATCCACAGGGGAAGCCCTGCTTCCTGCAGTCACTGGGGACACAGGACTCTCCCCCTCTCTCAGACCTGTGTGCATCTTCCACTCAGGGGAAGAGGAAGTAAGCGTGAAAGACCAATGGTAGTGCTTAGCCACATAGGTTCCCCTGCCCGCCATCCCCCACCCCCCCAACACACACACACAAACTTGGAGAGATGGAGTGAGCTGTGAGTCCAGAAAGAAAAAAAGCAGTGCTTTGTCACTTTCCTGTCTCGTTTGTGCCACACGCAACTTGTTCTACATCTTCCCTCAGAGACTTCAGTGTCCCTGAGTCAATTAAACTTTCCCTCCTAGCTCCGTTCTCCCGTGTTCTGGAGCTTAATAAATACCATCAATGGAGATCCACTTGTACAGGCAAAAACTCTTCCTCATGACATTTTACTTTCAACACAATTATTCTTAATAAGTAAGGCCTAACAATTTTATCTTCTAAATGACTCTCAATATTGTTTACTATAATAATAAGAAAAAAAATCTATTTAGAGCACCAATGTTCTCTTTTGGGGATTTCCTGTAACAGCTTTGAATCTGATCATTGTACAATGGCTCTGGTCTCCTCCTCAGTACATTATGTGCCAAGTAGACAAGGTAGAACTGTCCCTGTGGATTTCCAATTTGTAACTCTTTTATATTGCTTAAATGTGATATTTCTTAGATTTTTATGAACTCTAACAACAAACTTTCAAAAAATAAACACTGATAAGCAAGTCACCATTTAGCTAAGAACAACAATGCCCACACGGAAGAAGCACACGGAGGTGTCAATGACATCAGGTACCAGGCATCTAAGATCCAGGACAGAATCATACCCAAGGTGAATGGGGGTGGGGCATTAGAATGGAGAGCCAATGTCAATCTGTAGACAATTGGACAGCTCCCTACAGAGGGGTCACAAGGAAGAAATGAGCCAGTAAGTATAGCCCTGATGAGACACATAGCTTTCATGTAGTTTTGTTGTGCTTCCTTCATCCCACTATCATGACTTCAATTCTACTTTACAAACTGGATTAGAATAGAACATGCCCACTGCTACAGATAAGAGCATGTAATACAGGGAATCCAGGATCAACCCTTCAGGGCCAACAATGACACTAGAGGTACCTGGAGCATTAGGGGAGGGTGGGAGATAAGAGTGTGTGTCAAGCACAAAGATCAACTTATAACTCCTTTTCACACCGCCCCCCCCCCCCCAAGAGGGATGCAATGGAAAACTGGGTGAGGGGCAATGAAGAATTAGCTAAGATATGAAAATAAGAATCTGTAACTCATCTAGGGTTCATAAGGGAAGGTGGACAGGAGAGGGTGAGGGAAGAAGTGGGGAACTGATATCAGGGGCTCAAGCGGGAAAAAAAATACTTTGAAAATGATGATGGCGGGCTCAGCCCTGGTGGCATAGTGGTTGAGTGCGGGACTGTGGCACCTGGGGCTTAGCGGTTTAAATCCAGCAGTGATTCTCCAGGAGCAAGGTTGGGTAGCTCCCATGACAACCAGAGGGCAATGATGACCCCCCCCAAAAAAAATAAAATAAAATGATGATGGCAGCAATGCGTCAATGTGCATCCAGGCTGTACTGCTCCCTGACACTGGATGAATGTCTGGATTGTGAAAAGAGATGTAAAAGCCCCCAATCAAAGCATCATATAAACATACATATGTATGTATATATTGAATTATTACATTATTATTCACATCACTGGTAACTGAGTGGAAATCTTTGTTTAAATTTATTTTTAATTGGGAGTTAATACATATATCGTTTTGTAGTTCAGTCACATCAATCATTATTGTACAATTGCTACCACAACCCATTTCCAAATATTCTTTTTCTTCATGAACATCCCTTTTCCTTGACATCATCTCCCTTTTACCTCCTTCCACCCACCCTCACTACACCCACCTACACCCCAAACCCGTATTCTACTAGATGTGCCTAGAGGTTCATCAATCCTGGCTTTGATATACCCAAAAATGGGAAAATGTATATGCAACTTTAAGAAGGTGATCCCTAATAGCATATTACTTCTGAGATAAACTCTTATATGAACAAACAAAAACAAAATACAGAAAATTGGAAACCAAATCAGATCCAGCTTGCATAAAAGGGAGGTAGGGGGTTGAGGGGGTAGAGACCCACTGACAAAGTTTTAACTGTTTGAATCAGGTTAATCCATTTGATCTTTAATACTCATCATTCCAATGCACTCTGTTTGGAAACCACCTTCATCCTATCCTCCAATTATGGAGAGGGAGCTCACCAGAGGCTTATTTCCCACACAGAGTTCCCACAAATGGATCTTGGCATCCCACATGCATTCATAGTCTTCTGCACACCAGACCTCACAGTTCAAGCTCTTATACGAATTCCTCCTTCGGTTTTGGTATACATGATATACAATTCTTCAGTGGCCGATGTTGGTGAGTTTCTTCCATGTGGATATAGTTGACATCTCACTTAGAAGGCTGCTTGTTTGAAGACAGGGCTTTAAGACTCCAGACACAATTTTATCTGATAGCTGGGCAGTATGCCTGCTCTTTCTCCTATGGAGTGGCTGCTGCATTGAATTGCTGACCGCTAGCAGGCCAATGCATAATCAGTGCACCACCAGGTCCCCTTTACTATCTTTTACATGGTAACTTCATGGGGCAAAATCAAGTCGAAAGGAATGGAAGTTATAATTATTCCATGTTAGATTTCTGTATCAGGGACATATAAGACAATTCAATATAGTAGACAATTAGTGTAATTTGTGATGAAATCTAAAATAAGACTCTACTTTGAATTCTAAATGAGCAATGAAAGCATCAGTGTTTTTGTGTCACTAATCTTCATCACTGTGGAGATGCTATATAGAATACTGATATGGGAATGAATATTCTTAATCATTTACATTCTTAATCATCATCATACTAGGAACTCTGAATATATAAAAGGGTAAGTTAAAAGGTATTGCAGCTGGATCATAAAAAATCTTCATTAAGCAAAATATAAAAACTTTTCATGATCATTCCTTTTTTCTAACAGCTTATTGGTATAGATTTCACATCCTTTATTTTAATTATTCAATCATATCAAGAATATATATGCAATTGTCACCACAATCAATTTCCAAATATTTTCTTCTCATAATATTTGTTCACCACCATCATCCCCAATGCTTAGGTGATTATTGATCCAGTTACTGTCTATATTTCTACCTATCCTAAAGTTTACATACAAAATATCATGGTGGTGTTACTATGGTCATGGAATTGATTCCAACCCATAGTGAATTTATGCACAACAGAAAATCAAAACAAACCCCCCAAATCCGTAAATGGTATCATGCCATTTGTGTCAGGCAGGGTTCTCTTAGAGAAATAAAATTCAGGACACAAGTAATTATTTTTATATATTTATATATAAAGAGAAAAGTATATAAGATAAAAAGAGAAAAAGTTAACTATAAGACAATACAGGTTGCTCAGTGCAACTCACTGGAAAAAGTTAACTATAAGACAATAGAGGTTGCTCAGTGCAACTCACTGGAGTCCTCTGTAGAGCAATCCAGGCTATTGGTTACAGGCAGCAAACGGCAGAGCAACAGTCACCAACTGTCAGCCAGATGACAGAGTCCAACAGTCCCCAGCTCAAGAGATGTATATCTCAGGAGCGGACGAAGCAGGGCTTGAAGGATCCTCAACTCACAGTAACACAGTCCACGGTTAGGTGTCCCACGGGCAGTGTTGCTTGGAGGTCGAGGCACAGGAAGAACAAGGCCGCTCTCTGGTCCGAAGATCTGGAAGCAAGAGAGGGGGGGGCGGGACCTGCAAAGCCCCTCCCACATCTGCCCCTTAATTCATCCTGCGTGCTCATTGGCTGTGCCGTCACAACAGATCCACTAATCTTCTGTGGCCATGTTGGCATAACAAACCTACCCATCACACCATTCTTAAAAATATTTCTCTGCCTGACCCTGTGGTTGCAACCAAAGAAAGAAGAAAAGAAAGAAGGATAGAAAGGCAGTAGGGAGGGAGGGAGAGGAAGAGAAAGGAAGTCATCAAACTACGGGGTCCTCAAACTATGGCCTGTGGGTCACATGCAGCACACAGAGGACATTTATCTGCCCCTGGGTGTCTTTGTCACCGCTGCTGTCCTGCTCAGAGGCTGACTCATCCCAAGCCCACAGTGAATTTGTTCATAGATTTTTTTTAACTATAGCCCGGCCTTCCAATGGTCTGAGGGACGGTCCACTGGTCCTCTGTTTAAAAAGTTTGAGGACCCCTGTATAGATAACATGGGTTGAAGTTCACAAGATGAATAAGATACTGCCCACGAAGTCAAAGAAATGTCATCTAAAAAGGTACGGTGAGAAAAAAAGGATATAAGAGTTTGGGTTTTGAGGTGAGAAAGAGAAGTTTGGGTTTTTTATCATTTCTATTCAACTCTTAATAATGATAAGTATATGCTGGGTGTGCCTAGAGAAACTAATCCAAGGACATTTATATACATTTAAGAGCGAGCTCTATATCCAGAGGTAATTGTAGATCAAGCAAACATCCCAGTCAAGCTCAGAATAAGTCCATAAGTAGAATACTAGTCCACAAATCCCTCTTCAGGCTCAAGAGCCACTTAAAGGTATGTAGAATTCAGGGATATCAGAGGCCAGTGGGTGCAGAAACATGTGCCTCTAGTAGTGGTGTCTCTGGAAGCTCTCTGAATGACTCCACAGCTAGAAGATGGCACAAAGAGAGAGAGAGGAGGAGGAGGAGAAGAAGAAGAAGAAGAAGAAGAAGAAGAAGGAGGAGGAGGAGGAGGAGGAGGAGGAGGAGGAGGAGGAGGAAGAAGAAGAAGAAGGAGAGAAAAGTTCCCAGGATTCTCCTTAGGAGAAAGTCAAGCTCACAAGGAGACTCTGTCAGGCTGTGACCTGATTGACAGACTAGGCTGCACCCTTACAATTCAGTTGACATGAAATTATATTACCAGACCAATGGGTTTTGTTCTTTATGAATCTTGTCTCTATTGCTTCCTACTTTTCTTGTTCATTCTATCCCTTTCTTTTAAACCTATTTAAAGGGATCTCTGCAGATTCCTGTTTTAAGATCTCTGCAGTAGAAGAGAACTTAAGTAGAAGTAGAAGCAGAACTTACTTCTTTCAACTAATTTACCAAGTATTTGTCATACAGTAGCAAAGGGTTTGGAACCAAGAAACCCAAAGAAGAACTGACAAGCTGGTAACTACAAGTATTTTTTTTAAGATGAGAATTTCTACATTAAAAATTCTGAACTATATTCCAAACATGCTATTCTATATGGGTTCTTCAAAGATTCTTCAAACATTAGCATAAGCTTTAGTAGGGACTTTAGCGTAGTTCCTTCTAAGATAATGTCTCATTCAGTAAAGAGCATCATCATTTCCAATTTTACATAAACTCAAAATCCCCTAAAGTCAGATTTTTCCCCTATCTCCCTTTCCCATAATGTTACAATGGTCGTTAGTTCCCATAAGTCCATTGGAACCTATTTAGAACAGAATAAAATACCACCCAGTTCTGCACCTCACACTTGTTTTTATGTTTGAGCTCATTGGTTCAGGCACTTTGTCCATCCATCTCAGTAAGGCTTTTTCCCAGCCCCTCCATTTTCCTAAGTTCTTCTGAGATTGGTTTCTCCTGATAATACTTGTAAAACACTTGGGAAGTCTTGTCATTCTCAGTTCTAAGGAGCATTCTGGCTTTACTTCTATGATATATCTGTTTGTTCATTTGGCAATCCATAGTACTTTCAATATTCTTAGCTAGCACCACAGTTCAAATAAATCCATTCTTTCCATTTTCTTTTCTCATTGCCCAACTTCGATATGCATAGCAGGTGAGTGAAAATACTATGACTTGGGAAAAGTGCATCTTAGTCCTCAAAGTACCACCCTTACTTTTCAGCACTTTAAAAGGGTCTTATATGGCAGATTCACCCATATACATATATTTATTGTCTGTTACATTATATGATACTATCTGCTCTAGAATTCTTGGATTCTGTCCCCACTTATCATCAGCAACTATAAACCTGTAATTTATGTTGCTTAAAACAAGACTTAGTACTTTGCCTTGGTGCTTACATGAAAATAGGAATCAGATTGCAGAATTTAATACAATTTTTTCTGTAGAGTATTTTTCTACCTTTTAAAATCTAATTAAAAGCCAAGGCATTTATGTAATTTGAGTATATATCATTAATCAGAAGACTGATTCTGGGGTTAGAACTATATGTTTAGTGAAAAAGATCCTTTGACACTCAGAGCCATCCTCAGGCCTCTCTCCAGTGTGTGAATGTTGTCTCGGCAGAGATTCATCAATGGGTTCAAATCATGTCTTCCTCATATATATGTCTGAACCTTAATATCTGGACGTAGCCTTTTATGAAGGAAGGTGGGTTATAAATCTAATAATGTCTGGGTTATGAAAAGGTCAGAGGCATGCATACACACAGAGGAAGATCAGTGCCATGTGAGAATTGCCAGTGACTAAAGGAATGGCCAAGGCTACTGACAGGGAAGAAATCCATGTGACTTGGATAAAATACTAGCTAACAAAGACAGCCACCTTACAAGAGAGCATGTGCAAGTATCTTCTAAACGTTTCTATCTTATAAGCAAGATGATACAATAGCTTCATTTAGTGGTGCTCATTTGGTCATCTGCAGTTTGACCACACATATTATAACTTGGATGCTTCCATCTTGATTTTCTTTCTTCCTTTCTCCTCTTTTGAATATTTGCACTCCTATTTCTTCCCCTCCAATTATTGTGCTCATTAGCAGTAATTGATATGTGGTTTGTGGAAGGGTCCCCTTTTCCATTCCATTCTGGGCTCAAAGCCCATACTACACAATCAATGCTAGGATGGAACAGATAAACACCAATGAGGAAAGATATAATATGTGTCTTTCCTCTCTATATCCCATTTTCTAAAATTCCCACTGCATATAGCACAATGATCATTGTTCATGAAGTATACAGTGCAATATAATGGCTTTGGGAATATATGTTTTGATATTAATTTGTTTGCTAATTGTTTTCATCTCTAGGAAAGTCCATTTCTAACATAACCTTACGGAAAAAAGTTATTAAAATATGTTGTGGCGTGGTTCTAAAATTTTATAGGAGCTATGAAAAATGAAGGTTTGGGCTGAGCCCCAGTGGCGTAGTGGTTGTGCACGCCGACTGTGGCCCACTGGGATGGAGGTTCAATTCCAGCTCCACAGGAGCAAAGGCTGGGCCTCCTACTCCCACCACCAGAGGCAGTGATGCCCCCTCGCAAAAAAGCAAAAAAAAATGTACTTAAAAAAAAAAATGAAGGTTCATGAATCGGTTAAACTAGTATAGGGAGTTATTTTTAATTTCAATAAGTAATCAGCCTACAAAGGATGACATCAATGTATGTTAAAGCATTTTCCTTTTACATGCAAATTACCATCTTTCCTATTTTTTTCCTATTTGTTTCCAGTTGTCTGTGAATATTTTAAGCATTCTGGTAAAATGAATATTTTCACAGACCCTTAAATTTTAAAATGAATCCCTTCTTAATATGTGACTGGTTAGCCCCTTATTTTCTCAGATATACCTAGTTATTTTTCTAAATTGCTTTTCTTATTTTATAGTCATGTCTATTTCATTAATTAATATACCTATGTGTTCATTTTGCATCATATTGTCACTAGTCAGAACATGATCAGTATATCCCCAACCTTATTAACATCATGCTGAAAATATGAACAGATGAAGACTAAAATGTGACCTAAAAGTCTATTTTTAGGCATTCATGAAAAGCCCTAGAAGTTTGCAGGAATAATTAGCATTTGATTAGGATGAAAGTTTGGGAGAAAATTTGAATTCAGTTTTTAGTTAAAGAAACTAGACATTCTGACAAAATCATAAATATAATATGAAAGCAGATTGAGAACTAAGTGATTGTTGAATATGTTCTCTACACAACACCTCGGGGCGGTCTGCACATAGAAAATTTCTCCCTCCATCTGTTCCCTCTGCTTGAGTGACAGATCTGGTCCTGCCAGCCCTCCATTCTCCAGGAAGAGGGAGAATGCAATTGCAAAGAACACAGGGACATACCAAGGCAGCATCTTTGCGCTCCATCCTTTTACGTGCTTAACTAAAACTGGAGTAGGATCCAGAAGCAAAAAAGGGATGATGTTTAATATATATGAAGAAAAGGGAGAAGTAAATATTCTGTTTTCTTCTAAAATAAGCTAAAATTAATTCTTTTGCACTAACTGTTTGGTGCCCTGAAACCATCTTACAGTATTAGAATTTTCGCAGTCAAACTGAATGAAGGCATCATTATGACTTCTCAGTTTCAATTGTATATATTGCTTAACAAATTACTTTCAATCAAGAATCTATAGGTGTGAGAATCTACTACCAGCAGCAGCATGCTAGAGAGAATTGCCACATAATTTTAGTTTACTTCCTAGCCAGAAGCTTGCAATTTTTGTAAATATTTTAATTGTCTTATTTTTTTAAATCTGCTAGTAAAACTTGATCATTCTATATGGTAAACAACAAACTAATGAGAAGTTTCCCAACATGATTCCATTTTCTCTGACCACTAATTGTGTGATATAGATTTCAAATATGAATATACTCTGACACATGATAACTGTAATACGTTGTCATTTAGTTTCATTGATTAATTTCAAGTTCCTTGGGGGAAGAATGTGTTGAATACATCCTTGTATCCCCACTGCAGAATCTAGCACAGTGGCTTACAGAAAAGTGGACTCAATAGGTGTTTGTTAAATGAATAGATTTTGCAATCTCAGTCTGTAGCTTCAGCTTGCCAGAGAAAAGGGAAGACCTTGTTTTAGAATTTAAATACAAAGAACGGTCTCACACCAATGACCTGAAAGATAAATCCAGCCAAACTGTAGCTCAAAGCACGACAGGAAACGATTGCGTCTAATCTTTAGAGCCTCTGTGAGTGTCAAATCTCCCCTATTCCATCTGTGTCTTTTTATTTCCCCAACACCCACACTTCATTAATATTCCATGTTCAACTGTTGGCACGGGGTTTTAGCATTCTCACTTAATTGTTGTTTGATTTGGGGAGAAACTAATATTAGAAAAAAAAGGCAATCTGTGATTTCTTAGTTGTTATCTGATTACTGTCAGTATCCAAGAACATTCGATGACATGTATTTTTAAACATTCCTTCTTTCACAAACCTCTCATTTGATTTAACAGACATGTTTTGAGGTTTAAAATTATTTCCATATGTTTTACTAATGAACTCATTCATTAATTCAGTCACAAAGTCACTGATTTTACCCTTACAGGAGATGGACAATATCATCTTCTAGCTTTTAAGATAAAAATAGTTCTGCAGAGATGTGGAATTATATAGAAAGGGCTTAATTTACAAAAGAATTAAAATCATAAAGAAAAATTCAGGTACCTTCTTATCTCTCTGAAACAGTGGTTAAAATATTCTCTTGAAAAGAGAAAAGGTGGAGGTATTATGGACAGTTAAAACAGATTAAAAAATAAGCTTCACATGATTCTTCCTCAGACCATGGTAATGAGCAGCATGCAAAAATATATAGATAGGGGGCTACTTTTACTTCTATCTCTCTCTATAAAGCCCAGGACATTGAACTTGATGCCAGTCATTCAACGTGATGTGGTGATCTTAAACAGCATCTATTTTCTTGCTCACTTGCAATAGATGAAGAAAATGGCTGAACAGAAAGCCTGTCGCAGAGAGAAATAAAAGGCAGAATGCTTCCATTCAGAAGATTATCAAATGCTGACACCTAGTGGCTCATGCTTATGGAAGGCTTGAAACAGCATTTATATGCTGATCTTCCATGTATATGGCATGCCACAGTCCTCCAAGTAGAGCTGCACACACATATAACAATATATATGTTGTGGACACACATTATATACAAATATATAGTGTCGCTTTTTGCCTTCCTTTATATGCAAAACTTGTGCTGAAATTCAGATAGAGTTAAAATGGTAGTTCCATGGACATTTGAGATTACCTATACTCGACATTTCACACAGAACTGAAAAAAAAAACCCATTCATTTTACATTTTCATATTACTCATTGTATGGGAGACCGTCTTTAGGAATAGCCATGCCTCCTCATAGAAATTTGGAGTTTTGTTCATTTTAGATGAATCACATGTGTATTAAATTCTGGCATTTTAAAGTCTTTCCCTAAGTGTGCCATCGCTGCTCTGCTTCACCATGTTAATTAAACGTGCACAATTATACATGCAAAGATGTGACCCTGTCATATTTATTTGTTGTTTTTCTTTTGGTGTTTACTATTCCATATATACATATATGTAATTCTGTTGAATGCATTTTGATCTTATTTCTTTCCTGTATTGAAAAACAAACAAACAAACAAAAACTCACAGCAATAGCAAGTGTTCCGATTCGTAGCAGTCCAGGGGGCAGAGCAGAAAGTTGCCTGTGGGCTTCCTCGATTGCCACTCTGTAAGGAGCACTGTCAGTCCGGGTAGGCTGAGGAACAAATTTCATAGACACGCATATCAATATAAGGAAAAGGTCTATGTACAAGAGAAATAGGACATTAAGAAAGCATCCCAATTCAGTCCAGTATAAAGTCATAAGTCCGATATTAACCCTCACGCCTGAAATCAGTCTATAAAGTCTCTTTCCAACTCACGAAGTCACAGGTCAGTGGGTGCAGAGTCCCAGCACTGGCAGGGGTCTCCCCATGGCTCCTCACTTCCAGGGCTCAGGGTTCATGAACAACAGAAGCAGCTCATCACGGGCAGGGGTCTCCATGGGGCCACTCCAGGTTCAGAGGTCTGGCTCCATTAGGGCAAAGCCGTGTGCTCTCTCCGCTGGCTCCTCCAGCTTCTTGGAGGTTGCCATCTTGTCTTGTCCGTGATTAATCGTCTCTCTCTCTAACTCCCAACAACTGGGGGAGATAGCGTCTCATCTTCACAAGGGAAATATCGTGAGATTTCCCAGAAGTCTCAGGAAAAAGCCATGCCCACATAGAGGCCTCATTGGCTACTCAATGGCTATCTCCAGATTAACAGGCCAGACACCAGCCCTACATTTCAATCATAAAATTAACATAAGCACATGACTGCCACAAGCACAAAGCCTCGGCTTTCTCCTGTGGAGCAGCTGGTGGCTTTCACCTGTTGATCTTACGATCAGCAGCCCGATGCTTAACCAGAACACCACTGAAGGAGGGCATCATTTAACTCCTACAGCACCGGTGCTTGCCGAAGACAGGTGCAAATGGTTACACATTAGGCTGCTAGCAGGAAGTTTAGAGATGCTTGTCTTCCTAAAATTGGCTCCTGAAAAAAAGGCCTTGTAGTCAAATAATTAGCCACACTTGGTGGTGTGCATGCCTAGTAGGACATCAATAGATTGGACATGAGCTAAAAATGATTTGATAGCAATTGACTGATTATTATATAGCCTCTCTGTTAATACATCTATCACAAGCATTTTAACGTATTTTCCTCCCTCATGCCATTCTTTCTTTCCTTTTCTTTCTTTTCTGCAGCTTTCTTTTTTTAAGTTCCAGAGTTCCTGCTAATATCCATTAAGGATAACAATTTTTTTGTTTTCCATCAAAGAATATTGTTGTGTAGTTTTAAGCTGGGTCTTACTAACACAGTAACTAATAGAGACCCTAAGTCCAACAGGACGAAACATTGCCTGGTCATGCCCCCTCGCCACACGTGAAGAAAAGATTTCAGCCACTTTGTCAGTCTATCTTCGGGCAGGAGGAAGACAGGGAGGTGCTGGTAGAGGCCTTGATGCCTGTAATGCTTGTGCAAGAAACGCACATACTAAAATATTGCAATCATTAGAAACAAATGCAATTGATTTGGTTTCTTTAAATTATTTTTCTGGAGGGAGCAGGTCCCATTGTGCTGCAGCCTCTAGTCCCAGGCCAGCGCTCAGCGCCTCCTGCCCACCATGGAGTTCAGCCCTGCCAGGCCCGCTGCCCTGCGCCTGGCCCTGCTCCTATCCTCCAGGACTGGTTACGCGACCTTCAGCCTATGGCCCTGGGCAGGCCTTGTCGCTGCAGGTGGAGCAGCTGCTGCATCAGCAGCGCTCCCAGTCCCAGGGAGTCTTCCGCAGTCTTCCGCTCCATGCAGTGCACAAAGAGGGATGAGTTGACCTACCAGGACATGATCTGCAACCTGCCCCTCTGCAGCCACCGCAACCCATGCAAGCTGCAGATCATGGGGGATGGGGATGGAGATGTCCCGCGGGAAGTCGAGAAGCGCCCCTCCAGGGAGGCTGTGGTCCAGTGTGAAATTAATGAGGATGTCATCAGAGTCTCTAAGAAGTGCCTACCTGTCAGAGCTGTCGGCTACCCCAGCCAGACACGGACCCTCCACGCCAGCGACGGTTTCGAGTTCATGAAGCTGAACCAGGAGGCCTTTGACGTCATCATCAGGGATTTCCCGGACCCCATAGACCCTGCAGAGAGCCTCTTTGAGGAATCTACTACCAGCTCATGAAGACGGCCCTCGAGGAGCATGGCATTCTTTGTTGCCAAGGCAGGGCCAGTGGCTGATCAAGGAGACGCAGCCTTTCTGCAAGTCTCTCTTCCCTGTGGTGACCCTCGCCTGCTGCACCACCCCCACCTACCTCATGCTTACTGCAAAAACCCAAGCACCAACTTCCGGTGGTGCCTGTGCAGCCACTCACGCAGGCACCGGTGGAATACAGGCAGCTGAAGAACTAGAACACGGGCGTCCACTGCGCAGCCTTTGGGCTGCCGAAGTTTACCCGCAAGGCCATGAATGATGGGAGTGAGCCCGGAGCTGCTGCTTCCGCCGCCATGCAGAAACCTTGGATGCTCGGACCCCCCCGTCCCCGGCCCCCGCTCCAGCTCCAAGCAGGACCCTCTGAGGGCCCTCACCCACCGACCAAGTGTTACTGGCTCCAGAATGCTGCCTGGCCTTCCCTGCAGACTGTCTGTCTGCTCTTTGTGGCGTCCAGCCTCGATCAGCTGTGACCTTTTCTGTCTTGTCACCCCTTGCTCACCAAGCACGTGTATTTATAACAACAAAAAAGTCTTTTTTCTGGTATTCATCAGATTCTGTTGCAAGAGCAACAGATGCCAACCATGCACAGCCAGGGCCTAAAGAGATGGGTGTTAGGGGGTGACCAACAGAAGCCAAGGTCATCGGATCATCATAGTACAGTAAATTATGTCAAGCAGTTCTCAGACTGTATGAGCACATCACCATTTACCATATCTCCTTCTCTTCCTGCACAATGCTCCACTTGTCCCCAGCAAAGGAATTAATAAATATGAGAATACTTCCCCAAACCCTTTTTTAAGACCTATCTTGGCGATTGTTCACAAGAAAGACTAGGCCTTCTATGCCATGAAAGAGACACACTTTCAGAAGCCCACAGGGACAGTTCTACCCTGTGCTAAAGAGTCCTGAGTTGGAATAAACTCATCAGAACTGAGTGGTTAGGATTTTGGGGGGTTTTGGGGAGAGGCATGAGGGCAGAGGGCCGATCCCTCTCTGATAGCTTACATGTTTCTGTATCTCTGAAATAAGGGCTGTTTATGAGAATAACCTCCCAAATCAAGCTTGAATGATGCTTAGCAAGGACCCTTTGTGTCTGATAGGGCCCCAGAGCCTCAGCCAGGCAACAGTGTCATGGAGGCCTTTCACTCTCCTACTTTCCCAAGCAGGATGAACTTTCCCAGGGACTGGTCCTTCCTAATATCATATCTAACATCCTTGGTTCTAAGGAGCATGCTGCCTGTACTTCCCCGAAGGATCTAAGGTACGTTTACTCTTCTGACAGTCCAGAGTATATTTAACATAAGACCAAAAGAAAACAAACTCACTACCAGTGAGTCCGTTCCTATTCATAGTGACCCTATAGAAAAAGCTGGAGCTTCCATGTGGGTTGGTGAGAATAACTCCTCCGTGTGCCTGGTGGGTTCAAACTCCTGACCTTGAGGTGAGCAGCCCAGTGCACACTAAGGACATAACCCATGGTGCTACCAGGGTTCCTGATTTAATACAACAGAGGGTTTTTAAAGTTGTTATAAGGCAAAATTAAAAATAACAGAAATTTCCCACAAATTTTTTGAGGATTCCTCTGGTACAAGTTAAAATCGCATTCTGGAAAGCAAGTTACGTAGAATGACTTCTTGGCTTTCTTTGTTTTCTTCCCCAAATCAAGTCTCCCCACTTTAACTCCTCTCCCCAAACCATCCAGCTAATGAGTATGTGATACAATCTCTTTTTGGGGGCACTTGCATACATTTTTTCCCCTGGAGGCCACTCAGACAACAGTTATGTGACAAGAAAACACAAACAAATCATTCTGATTCCCTTATTCATGAGTCCTGCCAAGTTGAACTGGCAGAAATCTAAAGAAATGAAAAGAGAGGGAGAGAGCATGTGAGCCTGAGCACCAGAGAGAAGTAGAGAGAGATTAAAGTGCCTAGGGGTTGAGAAACATTTGTTTCCTAACTCATTCTGTAGCACACTGGAAAGGCTAATTTGGACTAAGAAATCTGAAGTGGGCTTAAGCGTGAATCATAGGACACATACAGGAAACGTGTTCCAGAAAAAGACTTATATCAAGACTATAACTACTTATCAGAGTACAAAACCCAGTCAGTCTACTGAGAACCTCTTGGTGGTTTCAAATACATTACCAGGGCTCCTATGAGATTGAGAATTTTAAAATATTTGTTCACTGTTCTTGATTTCTTTTTCTAAGAGTTGTATGTTTTTACACCTTTTCTATGGGTAAAATATGGGGGGTAAGCGAAAAAGCACAGTAAAATGTCTAGAAAAGTTTTCATATTAAAACAAACATTTTTCATAGGGGGTAAGAAGAATGTTGGGTGAATTACAGATGGGGGGACAGATGCATGCTAATTTGTGTGAAAGGAAAAGCAAAATACAGTAAGTGAGATAAATGTCAGCTGAAAAGGATGGAGACGGACAAACATTGAGAAGCGTGAAAAGCAATAGAAGCAAATACTTTTCTATCCATCATCCTGCAATCAACATTGATCTACAAGTATATACACTGATAAACATTCAAGCTAATGAGTGTAGGAGGGAGAATGCGAGTATATCCTTGAACATAGGTGTAATAGAGGATATTTGTACAGGTGTATTTATGTTGCTGCTAAAAACCCAAGAATGTTGTAGATCGTACAGAGGGCAATATTATGAAAGTTTTTTAGACATTAAAAAACATATTTTGTGAATAATTAATGGGGTCTGGGGGCTCAAGAACATAGCCTTGAAGTAGACTGTGATCAACTGGCCTAACATGTTGTTTTGGATATACACCAACAAAACAATTACCACCTGTAGTAGCCATATGCACAACAGAACAAAACACTGCCTGGTTTTGTGCCATTTTCACAACTGTCACTATGCCTGAGCCCGCTATTGTACTCATTGTGTCAATCCATCCCTTGGAAAGTCTTCCTCTATATTGCCACCTCTCCACTTCATCAAGCGTGGTGCTCTTCTCCAAGGAATTATGACTCCTGACAATATGTCCAATGTATGTAAGTTTGGACGTCTTTGCCTCTAAGGATCACTCTGATCCCATTTCTTAAAGACATTTTAGTTTGTCTTTTTAACAGTCTGGTCCTTTCACTGATATTTCCTACACCACAGTTCAAATGCACTGATTATCCTTCACTCTTCCTTCCTAACCAATGCCTAATTTACACATGCATACAAATCAATAGAAAATACCATTGATTGGGTCAGGAGAACTCCAGGCCTCAAAGAACATATTTAAAGAGACCTCACATTTCAATATTTTAAAAAGACATTGTGCAACAGATTCCCTAATGTAGTTGGTCTTTTGCCTGTTGCTACCATGGGCATTAATTGAGAATTCAAGTAAGATAAAATCCTTGACAACTCTAATCTTTTTTCCATTTAACAAGATGTGACTTAATGGTCAGTTGTGAGATTTTGGTCTTCTTTACAATAAATCCTGATTCGTAATGGAGGAAGCAATCCTTGATCTTTGAGAAGTGATGCAATTCATTTTCACTTTCAGAAATTAAGGTTATAAAAGTAGTTGTTAATAAATCTTCCTCCAAATTTGATGGCACATTCTACTTGACACAGGCCAACTTCTCTGATTGTTCATTCAGCATACAAATTGAATGAATATGAGTATGAGAGGAGAAAGCTTTGTCTGATTTTCCCATTCTTCTGAAGGGTATCCATAGTTCTTTTATGATCCACATGATCAAATGCCTTGTGTAGTCAATAAAGCAGAAATAAAATGTCTCTGGTACTCTCTGCTTTAAGCCAGGATTCATCTGACACCAGCAATGATATCCTTTAAGTCCATTTCTGAATCTGCCCTGAACCTCTGTCGTTCCTACCACTACAATGCTTTTTGGGTGACCTTCAGCAACACTTCACTTGCATGTGATATCAATGTTATCATTCTGTAATCTGAGCATTCTGCTGGGTCATGTTTCTTTTCAATATTGATCTCGTCTACTCATTTGGCCAGATAGCTGTCTTCCTAATTTCATGGCATAAATGAGTACTCTCATTGCTTGATCAGCTTGTTGGAATATTTCTATCATTATGCCATCAATTTTTGGAGACTTGATTTTTGGCTAAATTATTCAGTGTAGTTACACTTCTAACTTCACCAATATTGGTTCTTGCTTATATGGTACCTTCTGAAATGTAGAATGTCAACTATTTCTCTTTGGTACAGTGGTTTTGTGTATTGTTGACACCTTTTCTTGATAATTCCTGTATCGTTCAATATTTTTACCCATTGAATTTTTTTGAAAGATCATTTTATTGGGACTCTTACAGCTCTTATCACAATCCATACATATATCCAGGGTATCATCCACATTTCTACATATGTTGCCATCATTTTCAATATTTTCTTTCTACTTGAAACCTTGGTATTGGCTCATCCACCCTCCTTCCTAGTGAACCCTTGATAACTTGTAAATTATTATTTTTCTCATGTCTTACACTGACTGCTGTCTCTCTTCACCCACTTTTCTATTGTCTGCATCCCTGGGAGGGGGTTACATGCCAATCATTATAATTGATTCCCCTTTCTACCCCCACTTTACCCTTACCCTCCTAGTATCACTCCTCTCCTATTGGTCCTGAGCAGTTTATCTGTCCTGGATTTCCTATGGTGCAAGCTCTTATATGTGCCAGTGTGCATGCTCTGGTCTAGTCTGAATAGTAAGGTAGAATTGGGATCATGATAGTGGAATGGAGACATATTAAAAAACTAGAGGAAAGTTGTATGTTTCATAGGTCCTATATTGCATCCTGACTGACTTGTCTCTTCCTTGTGATCCTTCTGTGAGGGGATATCCAATTGTCTACATGTGGGCTTTGGGTTTCCACTCCACCCTCCCTCATTCACATTGATATGATTATTTGTCTAGGTCTTTAATGTCTGATAACTGAGCCCAATGACACATCATAATCACATAGGCTCGTAGGCGCCTTCTATGTGAATTTGATTGCTTCTCAGCTAGATGACTGCTTTTTTAATTTCAAGTTTTTAAAGTCTCTGATGCTATATCTTTTGATAACTGGGCACCATTCTCTCTCTTCAGCACTTTTGCTTATGCTTTCATTTTATCTTCAGTGATCATGTCAAGAAGGTGAATATCACAGAATGTCCGGTTCTTAGAACCGTTCTTGTGTTGAGGGAGTACTTGAGTAGGGACCCAATGTCTGCCTGCTACCTTAGTACTTAACATATAAATATATATACATAGAACTATGCCATTATCATAGTCTTCATAAATATTATTTATATATAAATATATTTACTTATGTACATAACTGAATTTATACCTCTGTAAATGTCCTTTGCATTCTAGTTCTTTCCTCTGTTTTCTTTTAGTTTCTTATGCATTATCATGTTCGACCTTCATTCAACTTTCAGTAATTCCTCTGTTATATTGCATTTGATCAAATCCTACCAGGTATCCAATACTCACCTCACCATCAATTTTGGATCACTTGTTTCTTGTCCCTGGGTTTTTTGACATCCCTCCTCCTTTCCCCCATCTCTCTGTCTCTTGTGTCCCCCTGAAAGCATCTGGCCCATTGCTTTCTACTCCAGATTGTTTATCCTGCCTATTTTATCTACGTAGACATGCAAAAACAATAAGCAAAAAAATAAAGCAAAACAAAAGAACAGCAAAATAAAGCTTATAAGTAGTTCCAGGTCTGTTTGTTGGCCTTGAGGACTGATGTCACAATACACCCTGGCCCCAAATCTATTTTTGATATTCCTTGAGGAGTTCGTTGCTTGGCTCCCTTTGATTCTCTGATGCATGCCCTCAGTCTTTCTCCTCAGTGTAGTAGGGTCAGATCAAGCACAAGTCCCAAACTACATCTCCAGTGTTGTCCCCTATGTCCTAGAGTCAGTGAGGGATGTCATATCTCCTTGTGGGATTGGCCATATTGGCCTCTCCATGTATGGATTGTTCCAAGCTGGAATATTGTCCTCAGTGCTTGGTGAGTGAGAATGTGTTCCATTCTCTATCTCTCTCCTTCCCTCTTAGTTTGCTCCTGAAGTGTCCCTCTCTCTGAGCTGTAGCTTTAGTATTGTCATCTGCAGTGTGTTCTTCTGGGGCAGTTGGGGGGCGGGGGGGGGCAGAGAAGGGTCCGTGTTGTTGGGATTGTCACTGGCCCTGCAGACTTCTCTATTGGTTCCCTGCTTCATACCAGTATGTTCAATCCTCATCATGGAGTAACAGCTTGAAGTCTAGTCTCTCACTCCCTCTCCTGTGGAGATATAAACAATACAATCACCTTGGATGAGCTAGTTGTTTCCCCACTATCCATATCATTTTTTTCTCTTTTCCCCTCCTTTTTAAGTTGGCTGCCATATGTATCCCTGGATTGGGTCTAGCCCCTGCCATATGAGCTGGACCCCACCCCAGGATGGTATGCATATAGTAATTTTGCCTCTATTCCCCTTTTGCTTTATAAGCTTACCTCAGTGGACTCATGCTGTACTAGTCTTTTTGTATTTGCCTTATTTCACTGAGCATAATTTCCTCCTATTCTTTCCATGCAGTGATGTGCTTTATGCATTCTATCACTCTGTTCTAAGGATGCATATGTACATACAATAGTTTTTTAATCCATTTATGCGTTGATAGAAATTTGGGTTGTTTACAACTCCTTGAGATTGTGAACTGTGCTGCAATAAACATTGGAGCATAGATGTCTTATGGTGGTTTTGTTTCTTCTGGGTTTATGCCCGGCAGGAGGACTGCTGGGGATTAGTAACTCCATTTACATCTATTTTATTTATCGCCAAATCTATTTCCATAACAACTGTACCTACTGACATGCCCATAGAAGTGGATGAGAGCTCCTATCCCCCCACAGTCCCTCCAACACTGTTACTTTCTGACTTTTTGAATTGTGCTGTCATTAAGGGTGTTACATGGTATCTTATAGTTGTTTTAATTTGCATCTATCTTATGGCTAATGATCAGGAACATTTTTCTGATATGTTTATTGACCATTCATATTTCTGCCCCTGTGAAACTTCTGTCCAGACCCTTTGCCTACCTTCTCAGAGAGAAATTATCATTTTTTCTTATTGTAAACTAACAGAGCATTGTAGATTTTACTAAAAATGCCTTTGTCTGATGTGTCATTGAGAAAGTGTTTTCGCAGTCTGTGGGTTCTCTTATTACTCTCCTGATGAATTCTATTGATTTACACAGGTGTTTTGTGTTCAGTATATCCCATTTGTCAATTTGTGCTTCCACTGTGTCTATATACTTCCCTCCTTCTGATGTGTTTCCATGTATTCCCTGCACCAAAGTTCTCAGGTTGGTCCCAGTTCCCTCATTGATGGCCCTACCAGTTTGAGATTTTTACCTAAAGGTCTATGATTCAGTTTGAGTTTGTTCTTGTGCATAGAGTGAGGTCAGAGTCTTGCTCCATTTTTCTTCAGGAAAATAACCATTTTTTCCAGCACCACTTGTTGAAGAGGACATCCATTTTCTATTTGTTATCTTTTGGGATCTTATTAAAGATCAGTTTTCTGTATGCTGATGATTTTATTTCTGGGTTTCCAGTTCTTTTCCATTGGTCTGAGTATATGTCCTAATAATAATACCACACTATTTTGACCACTGTGGCTGAATAATAAGTGCTAAAGTCAGTTAAAGCAAGGCCTCCAGCTTTGCCTTTCTACTTGAGGTGCTCTCTGCTCATTCTGGGCTTCTTCCCTCTCTATACAAGGTTGGTAATCAGTTTTTCTAATCCTTTGAAGAAAGCTAATGGTATTTCTATTAGGATAACATGAAACTTATGTAGTGCTTTGGGCAGAAATGATGTCTGTACTACATTGAGTCTTCTGACACATGAGCATGAGACAGAGGTCACTCTTGGTTTCTTAGAATAGTGTTCTGTAGTTTTTCTCATACAAACCTTTTAGATTTTTTAGTCAAGTATAACCCAGATATTTCCATTTTTGCTTGGCTATTATGAAGAGGACTACCTTTTTGATTCCTTTTCCATGTTCTTGTATAATGTGTGTAGCAGGTCAATAGACTTCTGTTTTTTTATCTTGGATCCTGCCACTCTGCCATAACCCATAATTTCCCCACACAAATGCCTTTGATGTCTTTTCTTTGCCTTACACTGTTAGTTGGAATCTCCATTACAAAGTTAAATAAATGTGGGGATAAAGGGCATCCTTGTCTGATCCCCTTTTTCAGTAGAATTGATTTCATTTTTCCTTCATTTACTACCATGTTGGCTATTGGGTTTTCAGATCTAACTTGTATTATATTGAAGAATTTTCCTTCCATTCCTATATTAATGAGTGCCTTAAACAGAATGGCTGTTGGATGTTGTAGAACACCTTTCCCACATCTATTGATATTATCATGTGGTTCCTATGATGTTTCAAGTCACTGTGGAGGATAAAACTAATGGACTTTTGCTGAACCATCCCTGCATAGTTGGTATGAATCCTACTTGGTCATGGTGAATTATTTGTTTTACTTGCTTTTGTATTCCATTGGCCAGTATTTTTGCTAAGGATTTTTGCATTGATGTTCATTAGAGATATTGGCCGGCAGTTCTCATTTTTTTTTTTTTTGGCAGGAGCATCACTACCCTTTGGTGGTTGTGGGAGCTACCCAGTGCTGCTCCTGAGAGCTGTTGCTGGATTTAAACCACCAAACCTGAGGGCCGCAGTCTCGCACTCAACCACTTACACCACTGGGACTCAGCCCTTGTACTTCTCAATTTTTGTGAGATGCTTGTCCTCTCTAGGTAACAAAATTGCATAAGCTTCATATAAAAACTTTAGGAGTTTGCGTTGGAAGAATTTTTGTATGATTTGGTGCTAGTTTTCCCTGAATGCTTGGTTGCCATCTGGTCTGAGGGGTTTTCTTATTGGTAATCCTATTAAAACCTCATCTATTTCTTCTAATCCTCTGGTTCTGTTGAAATTCTTGACATCCCTCTGAGATAGTCTAGGAAAGGATTGATTTTTCAATGTTTTGCCCATGTTTTCCAAGTTGTTGAATTCATTGAAGTATAGACTTTCTTACTTCTGTGCAATAATACTTTTGATTTCAGTATAGTCCATTATAATGTCCCCTGTTTCGTCCTTATTGAAATTTGTCCCTTCCTTTCTTTGGTTAGATTTGACAACAATCTATTATTTCTGTTAATCCTTTCAAAGTAACAAAATCTAGATGCATTAATATTTTCCATAGTTCTTTCCCCTCTCTTTTATCTCAGCCCTGGTTTTTATTTTACTTTTAATTTGCTATCAGTATGATTTTTCTGTTGACTCTAATGGCTATAAATTTTTTGCCAGCATATCAATCATAAATCTCTCTTCCTATTTCATATGTACATCTATTACTATAAATATTCTTCTGATAACTGCCTTTGCTGTATGGTATATTGAAGTCTCATGCTCATTGGTCTTTTGAAACTTCCTAACTTCATCTCTGATCTGGATCAGTACCCACTCCTTTTACAATAGACAGCTATTCACCATCCAATTGTTTGCCCAGGTTTTCCCAATCATTCTTTTATTGATTTCTGACCTCGTGGCATAGTGGTCAGAGAGGGAAGTCTGTATGATCTCTCTGTGCTTAAATTTACACAAATTAGCCTATGTCACAGCATGTGGTCTATCTTCAAGTATGTGCTATGTGGGTATGAGAGGAATGGGAATTTTATTGCATTTGGGTAGAGAGCTCTGAAAATATTTATCAGGTCAAGTAATATAATTAAAATGTTTAGATCTGCAGCCTCCTTTTTAGGATTCTTTCCCTGTGATCTGTCTTTCTTGGAGAGTGGTGTATTAATGTCACCTTCAACTATCGTTGAACCATTGATTTATTTTTTCATCTTTTGGAGAATTTATTTGATAAATTTCATGGCTCTCTCATTTCATATCTATATAAATATATATGTGTGTGTTGGTGTGTATAATGCTCAAAGAATCTTGGTCTACTATTCCCTTGAACATTATATAACACCCCCGTTATCTATCGTTATGACTTTCACCTTGAGATCAATTTTGTCTAAGATTAGAATTGCAACCCCTGCTTTTTTGTGGCTATTTGCTTGGTATATTTTTCTCCCTATTTTGATTACAGCTTGTCTCTCATCTGGAGACGTGTCTCCTGTAAGCAGCAGATTGATGAGCTATGTTTTCTAAGTCGGCCTTCTAGCTTCTGCCTTTTAATGCCTGAATTCAGTCCATTTTTTTTTCAGGATTATTACATTCATCTCTGGACACTGTGATGTTGGCTTTTCCCCCACCTCCCTTCCTTATGAATGAATCATAAGTATGTGTGTTTCATTCTTTCCTTCTTTCCACAGTTGAGCTAATGTTATCTTGGGGGCTGTTTTAGCTTTGTTATCCTCTGGGTAGAGTTGGGGCAGTTTTTTTATTGGAGAATGTTGTTCTTCTGCCCATAGTGGGTCACCAAGGATCTTCTGTAGGACTACGTTTCATTTTACATATTCCTTGAGTTTTTCCTTGTCAAGGAAAGACCCTTCCTTCCCCATCAATCTTGAAAGATAATTTGGCTGAATAGAGTATGCTTGAGTATGCATTACTTTCCTTCAATTATCAGAATATGCTAAACTGCTTTCTCCTCTTTTTTATATTGTCTGAGCATATTCTTCTTTTGGAGTCTTTATAAGTGACGGCTTGTTTTTTCCCACCTGCTCTTATGATCTTCTACTTTTCCTCAAAGTTGAATAATTGAACCTCTTATATCCCTTAGCGACTTCTTGGAATTTGGTATAGCTGGATAGACTAATTTCATCTCCTGAATAGTCATCTGGCTTTCATTTATTAAGCTGGGGAAGATTTCCTCTAAGAATTTCACCCCTGCTTTTGCCATTACTTTCTTCACTGTGTCTTGTTTGATAGTCCAATTATTCCAATGCTGTTCCTTTTCACAGTATCAGACATGGTTTTCAGGTTTTGTTCAGCTTTACTGATAGTTTTATTTGGATGTGTTTCCAGTTTGTTGAAGTCTTCCTGGTCAGTGGTTGGCAAAGTGCGGCTTGTGAGCCATATGTGACTCTTTCAGTGTGAACATATTGCTCTGAAGTCACATCGAAAATATTTGATGGCTATTATTTGAGATCATGGTGATTTCATTTGTTTGGATAAACATATTTAAGGTTCTTGAGTGTCTTTAAAGTTGTTAGAAAGGACAGGATTGATTCTTTGGTTTCAAGAGTTTGGCAACCCCTGCTCTCGGTCACTGGTATGTTATTTTTTGGGGGGAGGGGGGTAGGGGAGGGGGTGCACCACTGCCCTCTGGTGGTCTTGGGAGGAATATTCTCTGCCTTCTCAAGTCTGATGTAGTAGTTGGTAAATTTGCTACTTGGTTTTGTTATCTTGTCCCTTAGCTCTTTCATTTCTCTTTGGTGCATGACCTTTATCTCCTTTATCATTTCATCCTTATAAAATGTATAATTGCTTCCGCCATATTCTTTAAGACTCTAAGCAGCATTCTAAAGATTTCATTCTGTGGCAGGCCAATATCTGCCTCTTCTCTGACTGCTGTTAGGTTCAGGTCATCCTCTGATGTTGGATTTTGTTTCTCCTACTTTCTTGTTGAGGTAGATTGATGTTTATGTGTCATTTTGTAGGAGCTCAGTGTCATTTTCTTTGGAGTCAGAGAGGCTAGGGCTCTCTCTTTGCGAAGTTGGATGCTTCTGAAACCTGCCTGCAGTCAACTGCCCTGAGGGGTCATTTTTCACCTTTATACCACTGAGCTTTTTCTCTCACCCTAACCTATTGGAAACTGTTGTTTGGGGGCCAGATTGGATGGCCCTCTCAGATGTCAGGCTCTGAGGTCAGTCTGTGTTGTGCTCTCACAACACTCAAATCTCCATGGGGCCCTCTAGCAACTGTACAGGCCATGATCTGAAGGTTCTAAGGAAAGTACTAGACCAGGCATGGCAGCAAACGGTACCAGGGGTGTGGAAGGAACAGAGATGAGGTCATCTACTCCCAGGTAGAGGCACTGGGGACAGGCCTGTGTGCAGAAAATAGGGCCCAGCTACATCTGTTAAAAGACCTGGGAAGACAGGGAAGAACAGGGAAAAGATAGGAAGATGCCGGTTTTGGAGGAGGGATATGTCAACAGGCAGTGGGAAGGCCCCCAGCCATTTATCAACTGTCCCATTAATCTTGATAGATAATTTGGCTGGGTAGAGTATGCTAACCAGGAAGTTGCTGTTTATCAAACTTATAACCAGATATTGAAATTCTTCAGTATCTTCATCACTAGCTTTTGTGTTATCAAACCATGGCTGCACGAGCCTCTGCTGGTTGACTGGCTGATTTGGAGTGCTCTGGCCAGCCAGGGTGTGGCAAACCATAGCCAGGCCAAAGGCTTGGTCTGAACCAGTTCTTATGGCAATCCTATGTCCTTGGGACTCTGCTGAAGGTGCAGGAGGTGGGGTCGGAGTTCAGGAAAGCACCTGGTTCAGGGAAGCACCCTGGACCATCATGGAGATTGACTGACAGTCTCAGAACCCCTAATCAACCCCCAGATCTCCCCACTCACCAATATCCATGGAGCTCCCTATGTGAGCAGGCCTACCTTGTCACCATCTTCCCTAAATCTTCTCATAGAATCTTTTAAGATTGCCACATGAGGCTTCAATTTTTTTTTCAGTTCTTTCAGCTTAAGCTGTACTGTGATTTCACTTTTGGGTTTCTAAATTTAGGTCTTTGCAGAGTTCTTCATAATATCTGTCATCTCGAGCTACCCTTTGATATTTTCTATTGAGCTCCTTGATTTCATCCTTACTTCCAGCTGCTTTAACTACTCTACTTAGAGCCAGTGTCAGTCTCTTTGGGCATTCATTTTGATATTTTTATTCTTTCCTGTCTTTTAATGGCCTTTTGATTTCCTCATGAGTGATGGCCTCGATGACGCCCACATCTCATCAGATCTACTGGCATTAGTGTTCATTGCAGGAATTTTGTTCTTAACTTGCTCTCCAAATTCAGGTGGGGTAGACTCAAGGTCATATTAGGTTCTCACGGCAGGTTTTAATTTTCTTCAGCTTTATTGTGAATTTACACATATTCCACAGTTAGCCCTAGCTGGGTTTTGCTCCAGATATTGAGTTTCTCCAACATGTTTTCCCATAGATGCAGTTGATTTGATTTCTGTGGATTCCATCTGGAGAAATCCATGTATATAGTGGCCTTTTGTGTTTTTGTAAAAAGGTATTTCCTATGAACAACTTATTGGCTTTGCAAAATGTTGTCGTCAGGTTTCCAGGTTCTTTTTATCACCAAAGCCACACTTTCTAACTAATCCTCCTCCTTACTTATTTGCAAATTTTGTATTTCAATTGCCAGTTATTATGTATACACCTTTAAGGCATATTTAATCAATTTTTGATTGAGATTGTTGGTAAAATTCTTCAATATCTTCATCACTAGCTTTTGTGTTAGGTGCATAAAAATGAATAATTGTATTGATTGGATTTACTTGGGGTTGAATAGATAAAACCCTATCACAGACGGCCTTACACTTATTGACTGATTTTACAATGTCCTTTCTGATAATGAATGTCATGTCATTCTTCTTGATTGTGTTATTGTTCCTGGTTTAGCAAATCATATCACTTTATGATTCAAAATTGCTAATACCAGTCCATTTCAGATAACTAATGCCTAGATTATTGATCCCATGTACTTCATTTCATTTTGACCATTTCCAAGATTCCCTGATTCATACTTCCACATTCCAAGTTCTTTCATTAGCAGATTTTGCAGTTTTTTCTCTTTGCTTTGAGTTATACCTCATCAGCACATGAAAATACCACATTTTTAAAATGACTCCATCACCTTTGGGAAAGAAATACATCCTCCATCACATTTAAGTGCCTGCAGACAGGAGAGTCCCATCCTCCCACCCTCTCTCTGAAAATGTCCTGTATCCTTTCATTTGACTTTCAGTGTCTGACAATGTTTCCAAGTTATACATAAGATTTTCAGTGGCTTCTTCCTCTGAAGTAGGCAACCAAGACTTCCCTTTTTTGTTGCCTATTCTCAGTAGAAGCTCCACAGAAATCTGTCACTTTGAGTGATCCTGCTGGCATTTGAAATACCTGTGACATAGCTTCCAGACATAACAAGACACACACCATCACCATACCAGAAACTGAGAGTTAAGTGGGCTAGCATAACATGGACCTCAAACAAGGGCCTGTGTCATATTTTATTGAGTAGTAACTGGGTATTAAAAGCATGTGCTTAGCCATCTAAGTGAAACTATTGATCTCTCCATATATAGAAGGGTAAAGATTAAGAAAATTGAAGACACATTCAATTCAGTCCAATGGACTAATAGATCACATGAACATTATTCTTCCTCAACATTGAGACTCAAAAACTAGATGACACACAGTCTCACCGCTACCAATCGTTCCAAAGTAATTAAACTAGAAATTGTAAAATAATTTCTCAATAGCAGTTACTAATACAATAAATATAATTAAGCTACAAAACAAAAGTTTTTACAAATACTCAATGCTTTAATCAATAACACAATGCAAATACTCAAATACACTTAACCTACAAGTGTTTTACAAATGCTCAATACTTTAATAAATGCACACTCTAAAAGAATGCAATGGGATTCTGAAGCAACACATTTGACAATTTCCTGTCCCCATCATAGTGAGAAGAATTTTCCTGAGTAGGTGATTTGATCGGGAACAACTGGGGCAGAGTAAGCTTCGAGGTGATGGATTGGCATTGAGACGGAAACAATGGTCCAAATATATCAACAGTTATGAGGATAGCCTTAGAGGGATGTTATTTCCTTTGGATGAACATAAGGTGGCTATGAGCCGGAACACACTCTAGTGTCTCTAACAACAACATCGCCCTGGGCAGTTACCCCTAAAGTTCTTTCAAAACATAAAAAGTAAAGTTGCTGCCTTGAGAAGTAGGAGGAGTTTGGCTCACCCAAGCTGTGATGTTTTCAATGCCATGCAAAAATTAAACAACAGATAAGGGTAACCAAAGAAATATTGATGCTCTTAAGTTATGGTTCAAACAAAGAATACTGACTATGGCATAGATTTTCAGAATAGTTCACGTATTTGTCTTAGATGAAGTATCATCAGAATGCTTTTGAGGAGTTAGGAGGTTAAGACTTCCTCTCGTGGACTTTAAACACATCATCAGAAGGAATCAGTGTGTGGTTAGTACAATAGTGGGTCTTAAAAAACAAACAAACCCTGAGGTGGGTTGGAAAAAGTGACTATAACAATGGACTCAAACATAGCCACATTTTGAAGATAGTTTAGGATCCGATGGGGTTTCTGTTGTTCATCAATAAGGTCGTTATGGGTGGGCATTGACTTTATGGCACCTAAAATTAATTATGAGGCTTCCATGGGTATTTGTGGCATGCAGCAAGGACAAAACTCCCTCTGTTTAATCAGCTGTCATTGAACTTCGAGGATGTGCTGTCATCAAACAGATGTTCACAATATAAATTACTGGTGGAGCACCTGTATATCAGCCAAATAGATTTGATGAGTTAATCTAACCTTGCCATCCCACTTCCACATCAGCTCTATGATGATTTTTAAAGTGCCTCCATATTCTCTTATTTGAAAAAAGTTCACTACCATCCTTAGGATAATGACTTAGTCTTTTTCTGCTTAGGGTCTTAGTTCCTTAGCCTGATAAATTAGCAAGTTGTTTTTTTTTTTATGATAGCACCCAACCACATGTGACTACACAGTATCAGAGTGCTATCAATTTTCCTCAGCACATTAAAGAGGAGATACTAATAAGGATTGTAGTGTTAGTCTGCGTAGATTAGAGAAATTCATAGACACTCATGTGGAGTACATGAAAGGATTTTTTATACAAAAACAATTGAGTAGTGAGAAAATGTCACAGCCCAGTCCAGATCAAGTCCACAAGTCCGTTATTAGCCCATATGTTCAATACACGTGTACAAAGATCTTTTTAGTCTCATGCAACACATACAACAATGTCAAACGCAGGAAGCTCTCAGGCCACTGAATGCAAAGTATTGTTTATCCAGTGGTAAAGGCATCTCAGTGCTATCCAGAGTCTCCACATGGTTCCCTCAAATTCCACAGCATGGGCTCTATCAGCATAGTGCAATGTGTCTTGCCAGTAGGACATCTCCAAGGGAATGAGCAGGGAGAGACACTGTCTCCTGCCTCTATGGAGGAAAAATAGGAGTTCTCAGAATTCTCACAGGAAGACCTTGGCCACACAGAGGCCTCATTGGTGTGACTTGTTTGACAGACCCAGGTGTTCTCAAACTACAGCCCACCAGCCAATGCGGTTCACAGTGCACATGCAGCAACTGAGGACATTTATCTGGCCCATCACTTACTTCCTACTTAGCAGCCAACTCATCTCAGGCCCACAGTGAATTTGTTCATAGTTTTTCTTTTAAACTATAGTCTGGCCCCCCAATGGCCTGAGGGACAATGTACTGGCCCCTGTTTCAAAAGTTTGAGGATCCCTGGACTAGACGCTACCTCCTCACTCTTAATCCTCTCCAGTCCCAAATTAACACCAGATTATGTAACTAGCACAGAGTCGTAGTCTCTAATGGGTCTTCTTATAGAGTAAAAACATATCCACGTGGAATATGTATTTTTATGGAAAGCTATTAATGGAAGAGTTGTTAATTCCAACCCACCCAATGGCTCTGTTGAAGATTGGAGCTTTTCTTAGGGAAAGAAATCTGCTTCTTTGGTGGTAAAGCCTAAAATGCAGAAGGAGGCATGTGTTAGGCTGGATTCTCTAGAGAATGAAAACTGGTAACATTTATATGTGTTGCATATAGAAAGAGATTTATACCAAGAAATGGTTTACACAGTTGCAAAAATATGTAAGTTCAGTCCATTTCACAGGCTTCTCCAAACACATGGAAGCTGATGAACAGGAATCAGGATGATTATGTAAAAATACCAAGGGGGCACAGGATGGCAGTTGAAGGGAATTGAAGTTGACCAAATGAATCCACTGTCAGTTGTCCTCTGGTGGCTCCTGGAATCAAAAGACTACGTAAAAACAGGAGATGGAAGAACCAGCTGTAAATGTCACTCTGGCAGAAAGGAAAGGACCAAAGATGATTCAACTCCATTTGGTCTCTCTTTTTTATTTAAGAAAATAAATAAAGGGGGCCTATGACACCAAAGAGATGTCATCAGACTGTGATGCAGTTGAGAGGTTTAATTCCCACCTCTAACTTTATTCAGGAATCTAGTTGGTATATTCTCAAACCATCACAAGGTGAATCTCTTATGTCACAGAGAGTCACTACAAGTCAGAATAGAATCCTTGGCACCCCAAACCAACATATTAATAGAAAAATGAAACTCTATTATAAATTGATATTGTCCAGAAATAACAATCTATTTTTCTTATTTTATCTTGCTGAGTGAAACATTAAATCGTGCTCATTGATAGCTACATACTCTGAGAATAGAAACTTGCCAGCTTGTAACAAATGGGCACATACCATAATATGTTTTCTAATTTACAGAGGCAGATGTTCTATTTGTAACTACTCCTTGGTAATTTGAGAGTCTCTTGAAAGGAAATGTGAATTTCTTTGAAAAACATTAGACCATCAAATGTGCAATTATGCACGAGTCATGATTTTCAGGAATGCCAGTTACCAGTCAAATGAAAGTGCTTTGCAAAAAGCAATGCTATTTTTTAAAAATTTAGTGGCATTATTGTTCAATCTACTGAATGGTTCAAAAAAATCAGAATCAACAGCTGCTGTGGAAATGAGATTATTTAAAACAAGCAGAGGGAGCACATTTATGTACAGGGTCCGAGCCTGAATATACTATTCTCTAACTAGTCCATGGATAGTGAATCTGGTATGTTGGCAGGAGAGGATGGAAATTGGATAAGATTCAAGAAGGTCATTGTATATGCGCTGCTAAATGATAATAGCACTATCACATTGACAAACTCTGACAGACCCTCATTTGTAATTCATGACAATAATACCATGATCATGGAAGCCAGACAGCCTAGTTCTCCTACAGAAAATTATACAAATTAGATGCCAAATAGAAGGGGAGAATTATTTCAGAGTACTGTAAGCATGGTTGACAGAGACCAGTTCTGTTTAGCAGAAGTCAATCCTGGATATGTGAATTTAAAGTAGGTTGCCAGACTCCATAAAATAAATGAATAAATAAATAGGACAAGCAAAAACCTCCAATGAGGATTTTCAGTTAATTTTTTTATTTTAATATATAGTAAATATTTTAGGATAATTATGTGACAAATGTTACAAATACAGTAAGCTCTAAAAATTTAAAACAAATGTATCTGTACATTTTATATTTCTTTTGGCAACCTTAAGTAGAAAAGAAAACTCACGAATGGTTGAAATAGAGTGGAATGAATTTCTGGATATATAAATTCCCAACCCCCCTTAGTTTTCTACTGCTGCTATCATGTAAAGGAACAAATTAGTGTTTAACAAGAGAGAATATTTATTATTTTAGGGTCAGGGAAGAAGTTTATCATGCATCCAAAGGAGCTAAAATCCTTGCATTGGTAAACCTGTGTTACTTTTAGAAGGCTAAGGGGAAAAGGCAAATCCATTTTTATACCTTTACTGGTTATTAGAGGCTGTTCATTTTTCTTGGACCATGGTACCTTGTTTATCTTTCCAGCCACCAATGGACAATTGATACTCTTTCACATTGAAACTTTGACCTTTTCTCATAATCACATTTCCCTGTTCTCCCTTTTACACTTATAAAAAGCCTTGAGATTAATTATACTGTGTCTTTCATTCTTCACCCTTCAGAGATAATCTAGAGTAATAGATTAATTTTTAAATCATCTGTTTAACAATCTCATTTTCATCTGCAATCATAAATCTCTGTTAATAGGTAATATAACATTGTTAGCTACAATTACTAGGTCCTTGTGCTAGACCAATTGAGCTCTAATGATAGCCATACAATGCAAAACAGAGAGAAAGAAAAATGGCATGCTATCAGGAGGCTAGACTACTGAGTATCTACCCAGGAGGTTGGTTGGTTGAAGGCACTTAATTCCCCCACGTGATAGGCACACCAGTTGCTTCTAACAAGAGCACTTATGAATTGCATGCAGGTGGTCTATAATCGCATTTAATACACAACTGACTACTCTTTCTCACCCATACATAATGACTGAGACAAGTAGAGGAGTCAAATTTGCTTCCAAGCATGGTTGAAATAGCAATTAAAATTTCAAGCTCTCACTGAACCCTTTGGAAAAGTCAGAGTACAGGATAACAAATTAACAGGAAAATCAATTACTCAAATAAAAATGGCTGTGGTCTTACTCATAACTCATAACATATTATGATTTTAATAATTGGGACACATATTATATCTCCTACAATACTTTAAGCATATTCCTTGTGGTATATGCAAATTAAGTGAATAATTTTAAAGTTTTACCCTATTTTCCCTTTTCTTCTTCTAATTAACTACTCTAATTCTTATTTTTAATAGGATGCAAATAAATCAGACTTTACTTAACTAAGAAAAAAATTATACACTACTTTTGTGGATTTGAAAAAAGACTACACAATATCATGGAGCTTCAAAAAGTTGTGTAAAAATGTGGAATAAAAAGATAATGGTGGGCTGAGCCCCACTGGCATAGTGGTTGAGGTGGTTGAGTGCAGGACTGCGACCCACTGACTTGGTGGTTTAAATCTAGCAGCAGCTCTCCAGGAACAAGGCTGGGTCTCCCACTCCCACCAGAGGGCAATGATGCTCCCCCCCAAAAAAAAAACAAACTAAAACAAAAGATAATGGCTTGTTTCCATAAACTTTTAAAGATTCCTCCCATGATACAAAAATATAAGTAGAGATAGTCCAATGGGTAATTGGAACACATGGACATCAGCTAGCATGACCATAAGATCAGAAGTGGCTAGTGCCTGGAGACAACAAAGGGCCTAAAATGAGTGAAAATTATGAAAGAAAACTCAAAATCATTAATATGTCCAGGATTATTGGTCAGCAGCAAGTAGAACATTTACAACTATGAAATTATAGTTATTGTCACACTATAGGTCTAGAAATGATCTCACCCCATTACTTAAGTTTCAGACCCAATATATAAGGGAACAATTAAAGATCCATTACAAAAAAATGCTCCATTACCTTAGAACAAACAGCATGAGATTTTAAAAAGCAGTACTTTCCCAGAGGACAAACTTCAGAGGGATTAGGAAAGATGGAGGAAAGAAATAGGAATGGAAATATGAAAGGAAGTAGCCTAAGTGAAGTTTCATTTTTGTAGTTGAGCAATAATTCCACAGCTATCAGATTTTAGGAAGAATGATTTAAAGTATTAGTGGACACAAAAATATTCATTCTATAGATTCATTATTTATCACCACAATAATTGTATATAAATATAGGCACATGCTGTTGTCATTTTTAGGTGCCATTGAGTTGGTTCCAACACAATAAAATACTCCAGTCCTACAAATATCCCCACAATTTTTCAAATGTTTGAACCCTTCTTCTATCAATCCATCTTGTCAAGGACCTTCCTCTTTTTCACTGCCCCTCTGCTGTACCAACCATGATGGCCTTCTCCAAGAACGGTTCTCTCTGAGTAACAAGTCCAAAGTACTTGAGATTGTCTTGCCATCCTGACCTCGAAAGAATATTTGGCAAAGCCCATCAATAGGTGAAGTGACATCCCCTTACAGAGGGCCACAAGGAGATGAGCCAGTCGAGGTAGAGTATAGAAACAATGAAATATGCAACTTTCCTCGGATTCTTAAATGCTTCTTCCCACCCACTATCATGATCACAATTCAACTTATAAATCCAGCTAGACCAGGGGATGTACACTGGAGTTGGAAACGGGGAATTCAGGACAGATAATCCCTGTGAGACCAGTGATGAGAATAGTGATGCGGGGAGGGTGGAGGGAAGGTGGGGTAGAAAGAAGGAACCAATTACAAGAATCTACATATAACCTCCCCCTGGAGTACAGACAGCAGGAAAGTGGGTGAAGGGACACATCGGACAGTGAAGGACATCACAAAATAATGATAATTTGTAAATTATTAAGGGTTCGTGGGGGAGGGGGCATTGGGAGGAAGGGGGAATATGGGGAGCTGATACCAGAGGCCCAAGTAGAAGGAGGATGCTTTGAAAATGATGAATGCAAGAAATATGCTAATGTGGTCTGCATACAATTGATATGTATTGATCATGTTAAGAGTTGTATGAGCTCCCCCCCCCCATAAAATGAATTTTTTTAAAGAATAGTTGGACTGTATCCTTTGTTCTTTTGAAAGTCTATGGGACTTTCAATACTCCTCCAATGCTATAATTAAAACGCACCCATTTTTCTTTGGTATTAAGTATTCAATGTTCAAATCTCAGCTTCACATGAAGCAATTATCATAACATAGCTTGGATCATGTGTACTTTAGTCCTCAAAGTAACCTCTTTGTATCTCAATACTCTAAAGATTCAGCAATTGTCTGTCAGTTTGACTTACTATGATACTGAAGGCAATGTCACTGTTATTCCAAATGCCATCCAGTATGCCAAAGTAAACAGGGTTCAACAGAACGTCTAAGAACAATCAAAAGAGGGGCTGAGCCCCAGTGGCGTAGTGATTGTGCACGGAACTGTGGCCTACTGGGATGGAGGTTCAATTCCAGCAGTGGGGCTGGGCCTCCTACTCCCACCACCAGAGAGCAGTGATGCCCACCCCCCGCCCAAAAAAAGGAACAATCAAAAGAAAGAAAATAGTAAAAAATAGAAAAAATAAAGAATGGTTAGAAAGAGAAAAAAATGATTAGCTGTTAAATTTTAATCTATTTATGTTTGCATTAATTCATTTTCTAAGGTACACTGTCTGAAAGTAGGACTTTTCATATCCCTGGCAAATATTCCAAAGGATTTCAATTGAGAGTTATTCACTGTGGTATCTCTGCAAATATGTTTTGAGTTTTCACTGTCTTCCATAGCTTTTTGAGAACCAGGTGATTAGAATTTGAGCTCTAATACATGTCACTCCTCTGGTTTTGGACTTTGTTCATTACAATCCTTAGATCACACAGGATGATCTACTTCCTGCTTGTGTATTTAGCTGACTCCACACTTTCTTGGCTGTTTAAGAGATGCTTTTAAGACCCCACATGATATTCTTTCTTTTTTTTTTAATTAAAAATCATTTTATTAGGGGCTTGTACATCGTTTTTCCAATACATAAATAAATATACTGTGGCAAGCACCCTCACATGTCTGCTGCCACCATCATTCTCCAAACATCTGCGCTTTCCCCCGAGCCCCTGGTATCGCCTTTTCTAAAATATCCCCTCTTCCCCTGCTCTCCCTCCCCTATCAACACTCATTACTTTATAAATTATTATTGTTCTGTTGTATCTTACCCTGCCCGACACCTCCCTCAACCCACTCCCCTGATGCCCGTCCTCCAGACAGGTCATATGTAGATCCTTGCAGTTGATTCCATCTCTCCACCTTCTCTCCACCCATCCAGTAGTTCCAATCTAACCACCGGCCCAAAAGGGCTCACCTATCCTGATTTCCCCATATCTCCAGCTCCCCTCTCCACTAGTGTACCTCTCCAGTCCATCTGGATTTGCAAGGTAGAGTTGGGACCATGATGGTTTGGAGGTGAGGGGGGGCGGGAAGAAGACCTCAGGAACTAGAGGAAACTTGTATGCATCATCACTGGCTCACTGCACCTTGACTAGTCTGTCTCCTTCCAGTGGCTCCCCTGTAAAGGGGTGACCAATTACCCAACAGTGGGCCTTAGGTCCCCACCCTGCTTCTCCCCTCACTCGTAATGAAGTGATTCCTGTTCTTTGATGCTTGATACCTGCTCCCTTTGGCCCCTCTTGATCACACTTGCTGGTGTGCTTCTTCCCTGTGGACTTTGCTGTCTCCATGCTGAATGGTGACTTGGTTATCTTCAAGTCTTGGAGACTCTAGAAATTCAATCATTTGGTAGCTGGGCACCATCTTTTCTTCTACTCTGTTTGCCTCTGTATCCATTTGTCTTCAGCAATATCGGGAGTTAATTGGTCCATTGATTTTGATTTTTGTTCTTTGATGCCTGCTGCCTGATTGTTTCAGCACCTTATGATCACACAGGCAAGTGAGCTTCTTTTATGGTTTTGTTGCTCCTGAGCTAGATGGCTGCTTGTTTAAGCTCAAGCCTTTAAGACCCCAGATGTTATATCTTTTGATAGGTGGGTACCATCAGCTTTCATCACTATTGCTCATGCTCTCACATGTCCTCAGTGGGCACCTTGGGGATCTGTGCACACAGTGATATGTGCCCCCCCCCTTTGATGTCTATTGCCTAGAATTTTACCACCGTGTGGCCACACTGGCTATCGTGCTTCTTCTGTGTGGGTGTGGTCACTTCTAAAGTAGATGGTCTACTGTTTATCTTTAGGCTTTTAAGACCCCAGATGATAATCTTTTGATGGCTGAGCACCATCATCTTTCTTCACCACATTTGCTTATGTACCCAGTTTATTTCAGTGATCATGTTGGGCCAGTGAGCCTCGAGGAATACCAGATTCTTAGAACAAAGTTTTCTTCCATTGAGGGAGCAACAAGATGAGGGCCCAAGGTCCACCTGCTGCCCTAATATTTGGCCTATAGATATGTTCTTAAATTTATTCCCATATAACAGATAGTTGTATTTATGTATGAACATACCCATGTTAGACCTCTGCAAGTGCCCTTTGCCTTCTAGCTCTTTCCTCTATTTCCTTCCATCTCCCTCCTGTCCCACCATCTTCTACCACCTTCATTGGCGTTTCAGTGTTTCCTCACAGAATCGTTGTCCTTGCTTAATCCTGACCAGGCCTCCCACACCCTCCTTTGCATCGATTCCAGACCATTTGTTGCTCCCCCTCCCCCATCCATGCGTTTGTCCACATCCCCTTCTCCTCCCCTCTCTTGTGCCCCCAGGAGTCGTTATTTGTCCAGTCCTTTCTGTGTGCATTGGGTCTCCAGAGGGATGTATTCCTCTGAGCATCATGTGTTGGCGTGGAGCTTGGACCAGCTCTCTCCCTTTTCCTCCCTTCTTGTCTTTATCCCTGTGTGGGGGGGGTGTTGTCCCCTCCCCCAACCTGTTCTCTGCCAAGCCCACTTCTAGGGATGGAGTCCATCTGGCTCTGCTTGCTTCCGGCTCTGTCACTCTCTCTTTTCTTCCGTCCTCCCATGCATCCATGCTGTCCTCCTGGTTGGGTGCTTCGTGGTAGGAACTGCTCACCCATTCTGGTTTCTGTGGAGAGAGCTGGGTACCATTTGATTCTTCTACTACCTTGTGCTATAGTATCCCTATCCACAAGGGCCTCGTCCTGAGGAGAGCGATTCAACAGGGCTGCAGCATATGAACTGGCTGCTATTAGACCAAGGCTTAGGGTGAATAAGAGTTCAAAATCCACTCATATATCGAATGCTAGAATGAAACATCTTATTAGCATTTGATAACAGTTACCTGTATGACAAGTAATATAAAAGTACTCTAGAATTTATATCTATATATCTATCATCTATGATCTCTCTCTGCATATATATATATATATATATATATATATATATATATTTCAGCATCAGCATTGGAGAAAGGCTCATTAACAACTTGCTATGAAAAGGTCACACAAAGTGAGGAAGCATTTTCTGAGGAAGATAAACAATTTCAGCCTTTAGTATGGATTATAACTTAATGTAAAGAACACCAAGATTTTCACAGCTAGACCAACATGGAAAATCATAACAGATAAAGAAAAGATGAAAATTTCATGAATTTTAACCTTACGTGGATGCTCAATCAATGCTCAGGAAAGAAACAGTCAAGAGAATAAACGAGATGCTACATTGGGCTTGTGTGCAGCACAAACCCTATTTAAAGTGATGGAAAGCAGGGAGGCTACTTTGAGCACCAACGTGCACCTGAACCAAGCCATGGTATTTTCAATGGCCACATATGTGTGTGAAAGTTGGATATTGAACACTAAAGAAGAAACAATGGATGCACTTTGATTATGGTGCTGGGGAAGGATATTGAAAGTACCATGAAATGCCCAAAAGACAAACAAAACTGTCTTGAAAGAAACAGAGCCAGTGTGCTCCTCTGAGACAAAGATAGCAAGATTCCATCTTGTCAGAGGGGCTGCAAGAATGGGCACAGGCCCAAAGAAACCCTCAATACATCAGAGCAAAACACTGGCGCAGTGCTGGCCAATGTTTTGCTCTGATGTATTGAGGGTTTCTTTGGGCCATAATTGACTGTATGGTATCTAACAATAATTATATATCATTAAGGTTCTTTGTAGACCGCTGAACAGCACCAACAGTTTATGCTAGAACATGAACCAAAAAGTTTGATGCTTACTCAACCAGAAGTTCTAAGGAAGAAAGGACAGGTGATCTGCTTCTGTCAAGATTAGTCCAGAAAAGTCTACGGAGTAGTTCTATCCTGCAGCACATGGGGGGGACCTGAGTCAAAATATACACCAAAAAATACCACCAAGAAGCTGATTCTGCCTCACAGTGAGCCATGCGGACTGAGTGGACTTCTGAGACAGTCACTGCAGACCATCTCATCTTCTGCCTGTGGCGTGGCTGGAGGTTTGGACAAGCTGACCTTGCATGTTGCATTCCCGGTGTGCCTGTTTTTCTAACTGCTGCTTCAAAACATGTGGAGTCAAGCAGATACTAACTGGTTTGTCTGAGGATGCCTGAACTAGGATTGGCTCCTAGATTGGCTCCTAGGTGTTTCCTTATTGTGTACCGGAACAGAATCCACCACCTTCATCCATTAGTAGAACTGCTGTCTAAGGTGTCTTGGCAGGCACAGTGAGCATCATCTTGCTTGAGAAGAGCAGGGTTCAAACTGGGTTGAAACGGCTGATCATGCTATTAGAAGCCCAGTCCATAGGCCATCATGCCATTGCTTTTCTTTGGACTCTTGAGTCAGAATAGCACTCTGTAGAAATGCCCTGGGTTTGAATCCCGGCCCTTTCCGTGAGTAGTTCTGCAATCCTGCCCAACCCACGCAATTTACTCTGTGTCTTCAGGAGGATAGTATCTACTACAGAGACTTCTGTAAAGAAGAAGGAGAAGAAGAAATAAAAGTTCATCTATGCAAGGCACCTGAAACACTGCCTACCCTAAAGCAAGGTCTTCATAGGTATGCTTTTTTCATCTTAGCTTTTGCTTTATTAGGTTTATTTTGTTCTAATTTAGTCTTCCTCAAGTCATTTGAAGTGGTATTTAAGAAAATCACAGATATTATGGGCTGAACTAGTAAAGAGGAGAAGGAATTTCTTTCAATTAGGGGTCCCAGAAGAAGTTCATGTGATTTTTACTAGAAGCATTCCCAGAAGGCTTAGCTGGAATCTAAGTGAACATATGAAGGCTGTGAGACTCTCATTTATCCCCTAGTCACTACAAACTACAAACTAGAAGGAATGTTTTTGAAACTTTGTATTTCTTTGAAATATTTCCAATATAAAAATAATAGTTTTAATAGATCCCAAAGGCTCTTGCATAAGGAATGTTTCAAACTCTGGCTGAAAATATCATGAGGTTATGGAAAATGTATAAGCCTTTCTATTTTTTAAACTTTGAGTGTTTTGAGTCAGTATGATTGGTATTTATATATTTCAAATGTAAAGTAAAACCAAAATGTTTATCATATAATAAAAGATTTCATATACATTTATGTAAGAACAGCCCAGATGTTTGAGGTAAGATTAAGGAATATATTTTTATTCTTTTGGTGTTTGTGGTTGAACTTTGGAATATTGTTTTCAGCTGCTTCAAGCAAAGGCATTATGGCAATGACTTCTATTAAATGAACTATAAAAGCACAGTAGGTATCCAGAGATGACAATTTCTATATCTCATTCATTCATCATATATTAAATATATAGAATTTAAAATATTTTATAATGATTTAGGAGGGCAGAAATCTTAGATTTTCAACGAAAGAGTATCAGAAATATCTTATTAGCTTATATTTATAGCTTCAAATCTGTTTATTATGCAAAGTGTATTTTAATTTTTATTAGATAGTTTCAATTCTTCAATTTAGTGTTATATATTCATCTAGAAATGCTATAACTACTTTGCTGATCTGGAAACTCGAAATCACGTAAAATGGAAACCTATTTTAGCCACAAGATGTCATTGTTTGTCTTTTCTTTAGTGGGATAATTCCGTCTGGTTTGAGTCCTCTCAGGCCTCCCACAGTCAAGAGGTAGAATATGCTTTCCTGAATACGTGACAGTAACTTAGTCTTTCTCTATTCCTACAGGCTTTCTTCATCTTTTTACTGCCTCCCTTTCCATGCAGGATAACATTTCCTTAATGCTTGCCAATCCTGGTCTAAGGAACACAAATTTTAAAATAATGCATTTTTTCTTATGGTAAAACATCAGATTTAAAATGCATTTTTCTAAACCAGAGAATGTTTTTTTTTCAAATTTAATAAAATGACTGAGTATAAATTTAGTATTTCTCAAAAGAAAGAGATCAGTTAGAAAATACTCATCAATTTTCCTAAACTACTTATACCTTTAATAGGATAATCTCAGAATATGCTAGGTATTTCATTGTTAGATGGTGAACATGTGTTAGATTTGTTATGAAAATAAACTTCAGGCTGAGCCTTGGTGGCATAGTGGTTTTGTGGGGGACTGTGGCCCACAGGGTTGACAGTTCAAATCCAGCAACAGCTCTCCAGGAGCAAGGCTGGGCTTCCTACTCTCACCAGGGCAGTGATGGCACAAAAAAAGAAAGATAATAAATTTCAACTATCTGAATTAGGCTAAACTTAAAATAAGAGAAAGATTGGATGTTTAGTTAGAATGCCAAAAATTATTATTTTATTAGATTAACAAATAAACATCTGTTTTACCCAGAGTTATCTAGAGAAACAAAACCAGGACACTAACAATTATACACACACATATATACATATAGACAGATAGAATACAAAATAAACAATTGATCTATAAAGCAATACAAATGCTTCAGTGCAACTCACTTCTGAGAGACAGCTAATACACTGGCAGTCTTTCAAGTCTTGAGGGCCACCAGGTGATCTTCTGTAGAGTAATTCAGCCTATCACAGGCAGTAAATAGCAAGGCAGGTCACCAACAGTCAGCCAGATGACAGGGTCTGACAATCCCCAGATCAAGATGTATATTCCAGTAACATGGTGAAGCAGGTCTTGAAGGAACCTCGACTTACAGTCACACAGTCCATGAGTTAAGTGTACTACAGGTAGTGTAGCTTGCAAATTGAAGCATAGAACAAACAAAGCAGTCCCACAATGGTCTGATAATCAACGAGCAAGACACAATAAAGCAGATGCTTATCAAGCCATTTATTTCTCCACCTTTCCCTTACTCCCACATGTGTTCATTGGCCAATAAACCTACCTATCACAACATCCAAGTACATCTTTTCTGTTCCAGTAGATGTCAAGTCTACGTTCTCTAAGGATGGACCCATGTGAGTACCCTTCATAGGGTTTTTGATGGCTATTTTTAAAATATTGATTGACAGCTCCTTCTTCTGAGATGCATCTTGATGAACTCAAACCTCTAACAGTTCAATTAACAAAAAGGAATAAGTTCACTTAACATTTAAGTATATTGTTATAATATCATGGAAATATTTTTCTTGATCCATAATTATCAAGTGCTAGAGTTATTAAAAACATGAGAGCTTCAAAATGATTGGGGATATATGGAATTAAAAGATAATGGCTCGGGGGAGAGGGAAAAAATATCCTATGACAACTACTTGAAGTATTTTCATTTGTTTGAACTAGATCTTCCCAAACTATATTCCAGGCAGAACTTATACTTCTAGGTATGAATACATATTCCCTGTGGAAAAAGCAAACAGTTTCTGGGAACACACTCTTTAAGTTCCTTCTCAGGCATAATTGCTGATCTTTTTGACATCAGGATCTCTAGATGAGGTAAGGAAGGCCTAGTGACATATTAATTATACAAAGGGTTGCTAGTCCAGATGTTAGCGGTTCAAAACTGACAGCTGCTCCTTGGGAAAAAACCTAAGTCTTTCTACTCCTAGAAAGAGTCACAGTCTTGAAAACGCACAAGGGTAATTATACCCTGCCCTACAAGGTTCCTGTGCGTCAGCCTTGACTCAAGGACAGTGAGTTTTTGAGTTTTCTTTTGAGAAGAAATCAAGTTCAAAGTTGAGTTCCTAGATTTCTGGTTTGCTCAACTCTGTAAATTATCCCATCCAAGCAATTATCTTTTAAATACCATGTCTTCGAAAGCTGCCCCTCCCTTAACTCCAAATTAGTATGTGCATTTGTAAATCTAACAGATTCACATATATAGCAATAGGCATCTCTTATTTAGTTCACCTAATACTGAGTTTTTGGTCTGCTAAGAAATTTCCATTGTTATCATATCCATATTTGTGGTTGGATTGATTTAGCTAAAGGACTAGGTAGACATTCTATATGCTTTCTCCTATAGTCTTCTTCCAATACACTGAGGCATCTTGTTATTTTTCTTCTAAGATGTATTATCAACCTAATGAATGCGTAGTAACATGTCTTATACTATCAACCAAGCTTGCATAGTCTCTCTGATTACAATCTGACCCTCATTCCAGTCTCCACAGAGGAATCAGAGAGAGGCTTTTATAATATATATCTAATCAGTTGCTCTGCACTCAAATCCCTCCAAAGTTTTCTCATTATCTTTCCAATAAAACATAAAGCCTTAACTACATCCTGCAAAGCCTGACTCGATCTTACCTCAATTTTCTCTGACCATATTTCTTACTAATTGGTCCCTTGATAATTCTGTTCCAAGCACATTGGCCTCTTTCCAGTCCTTGAACTGAAGTAGCTCAGGGTCATTCTTGTGCTTCCTCTGGAGATTTGCATGATTCAAGTCAGAGCTCCACTCTGGGCCACACCCTTCTGAGAATACCATTTCTTTACCCAAGTAAAATTTTGTCTCTTATTAGATTTGACTTTTTTCTTAGAAGTTTTCATTGACACTGACTTAGTTAACCATTACTTTAAAATTTTTGTCTCCCAGATGCATGTAAATCCTGTGTGTGCAGAGAATAAATTATAGTGAGGTGAAATGGCTCTTCAATCCATGTTTCTACCTTCTATCAAATAGTAGGGTATAGCCTTACATACAAGAGTGAGATTCGGTTACTAAGGAGAGGCATTAATGAGGAATAATAACTACATTGCTAATGCTTTGGGATCTTGACTTGAGTCCACCTGTTAACGTCCCTAATAAATTCTCATAATCATGAATTTTGTCAGTAGATTCTGTGTTACCATTGTGAGGGATTATTTAATCAGGTCAAAGAGTGGTATTCTGGTAGGTGGGCTGGGCAATTGGGGTTACTTTAGAGGGAAAGAGATGGAAGGTAAAAGATAGTCTGATCTCTGTCTTCTGGCCAACATTTTGAGATTGGTATGAAGTTGAATTCTCCATCTCCCTACTGAAGAAGGAGGAAGTCACCCTGGCCTCATACCGATGTTCTCTGCTGTTGAGTTTTATAAAGTCACAGGATGTTTTAAGGTCTTAACAGATATCCTGCTCTCCTTTTTTTTTCTCTCTTTTGTTTTTAATTATTACAAATTAGAAGATAAAAGTTTCTTTAAAACATTAGAATATGTAATCCCTGTGCCATTGTTCTCAGGTCGGTCCCAATTTCCTCATTGATGGCCCTAATAGTTTGGGGTTTTGCTTCAAGGTATGTGATCCACCTTGAGTTTATTCTAGTGCATGGAGTGAGGTACGGGTCTTGCTTCATTTTTCTACAGGTAGATATCCACTTTTTCCAGCATCAGTTGTTGAAAAGAGCATCTGTTTCCCATTTGATATTTTGGGGGCCCTTATCAAAGATCAGTTGTCTGTAGGCTGATGTTTTCATTTCTGGGTTTTCAGTTCTTTTCCATTGGTCTGGTATCTATCATTATGCCAATACCATGCTATTTTGACCTCCGTAGCTGTATAGTCAGATAAAGCAAACCCTCCCATGGTGTCTTTTTTGAGTAGTTCTCTGCCAATTATGGACTTCCTTCCCTCTCTATATGAAGTAGATAATCATTTTTTTCCATTTCTATGAAGAAAGGTATATTTGTATTGCATTAAACTTATATAGTCCCTTGGGTAGAACTGTCATCTTTACTGTATTGATTCTTCTGATACACAAGCATGGGATATTTTTACATTTTTTCAAGTCATTCTTGGTTTCTTGTAGTACAAAGGGGAACCAATTTCAGGGATCTACATATAACCTCATCTCTGGGGTATGGACAACAGGGAAGTTAAGTGAAGGGATACATTGGACAGTATATGATAGAAAAGGCAATAATAATTTGTAAATTATTAAGGGTTCATGGGGGGAGGGAAATAGGGAGAGCTAGTACTGGGGGTGTAGGTGGAAGCAGGATTTTTTGAGAGTGATGATGGCAACAAGTGTGCAATTGTGGTTTGCATACAATTGATGTATGTATGGATCATGATGGAAGTTGTAAGAGCCCTCAATAAAATGATTTACTAAAAAAAGGGAGGGGAAGGAGGAGCTTAAACCAAAGGCTCAGGTAGAACACATTTGGAAATGAAGATGAAGAGATGTGTACAAATATACAAAGAATGCATTGAATGTTATAAGAGCTGTTAGAGCCCCCAATAAAATCATTGGGAAAAAATTAAAATCCTGGCCCATACAAAATAAAACTTAAAACAAACTAAAAAAAAACCCAATAGAACAGAGAATTAGAAGTGGTTTTTACATGAAAACATAACTAACTGGCGTGAAAGAAGACAACTGAAATGTAGGCAGTGGAATTTAGCTTCCTAGGAATAATTCTAAGGTAGGAGGTGCTTTGAGATTAAAAAAAATAATAATTTACTTCCTAACCTTAAAAGCAAAACAAAGTCTGAGGCCCTGACTTATAGGATTGGAAAGCACGCTCCACTAGGTGGCCTAGTGGTGCAAACACTTGACTGCTACTCAGTTCAAATCCACTAACTGCTCCAAGGGAGACAGGTGTGTCCTTTGCTCCAATGAAGATCCCGAGTGGTTGGAGACCATGAGAAACAACCCCACTCTGTCCTTTGGAACATTATGAAGAGGAATTGACTCGGTGTGTGTGTGTGTGTGTGTGTGTGAGAGATAGAGAGAGAGAGAGAGAGAGAGAGAGAGAGAGAGAGAGAGAGAGAGAGACCTAGACATAGTAAGGCAAGTTATATTCAATATTAACAACAGAAAACCTTCCCCTCCTTCCCTGAAGATAAGAAATGAACCCTATACTCCAAAATCATTTTTAAGAGTATTGGCAAAGCTCATGAGATGCCTAAATGATATCTGAACCTTTTGTTTACCAAAGGTTCCTTTAGCAAGTATACTTTAGAGTTTGTGACATGCCTAGTATAGAATCAATTGTTTTACAGATGATATACACCTAGAGTCCAAAAATCCTTTCTCTGGCTATTATTGATGTAAAATTAGCTGTTGACGTGTCTTAAAAATTATGAGGGAAATGGAGCAAGAAAAAAACTATCCATAATAAAGCTACAGCAATTGAATAATTGTTTTTACTGAACTCATTAAAAAATCTGGGAGCACTTTTTTACCTTTTTCACAATATGTTCTCTTAACAGTACATAATATGTATTTCCAAAGTTTTTTCAAACATTTATCTAAGTGAGAAAATTATCCACTACATCAGATCAAGTGAATTCCATTCAGGAAGTAGTGTGGAAATAATAGGAGATTGTTTCCTGTCCATTTAACTTTTAAGTTATCACACTTTATAATTCAAACTATCTTGTCTTTGTGTACACACTTAGAGCCAGTGAAAATAGGTTTGCGGTCTTTAAGTTCTCCAATTTGTTGAAAAATGCTTGATTATGCAGAGAAATCTCCAGATAACCAGTAGGTTTTCTCCTAGGAACAAACTTCAAAATTTGTTTCCAGCAACTCTTGTCTTTCAGATATAACAAAATACACATCATTTGGTCTCACATAAGATTTTTGATACCAGTTTCCGATTATAAATATTTATCTCATGGAAGGTACTCTCTTGCCAACTTCAGCAATTTTGCATTGGTTCACAAAGTACCAGGTTGCCTATTTTTATATATAACAAAACCCAATTATAAAAATATTGTCATGCTTCAAAGTAGTCCTAACCAAAGGAGATTCTACACTTAAGTAGATAATATTGCCCTTCAGAAGTAAATCTGCATAATACTTACCTGCTGTCGCTAAAGACAGCTCACCCCATTTCTTTGTAACATTTAGCTCACTCTCTATGATTGATAATTGCTGTCCGCTTGAAGAAAGGATCATTGCTTCTTCTGTTGCAACCTTCACTGTTTACAAGCTAGGCAATGGCGCTCTGTAGCTCCTTTGATTGCATGTAATCATCATATGTTACATCAAAAATGAAATGCTGTTCATGCTGCATGCATGCATGGCCTGTTCTTGTCTTTTTGTTTGTTTGTTTGTTTGTTTCTTCCATTATTGCTAGTTTTCATTTCCATTTTACTTGCTTAGCTGTTTTCAATTTTTTTCTTAGTATATAAACATGTCAAATATTTCCTTTTGAATACTTTAGAAGTACTTTCCACATTGATTTTGAGATCTTCTTCACTGATGTATTCTGGTACTTCTTTTCCACGTAATCTCCACATCTCAATTAATTCTCTTGTGGCAGATACAGGGTTTTTGTCTTGCTTCTTGAACCTGTTGAAACACCTTGCACACCAGATTCCACTGCAGTTTTACACCCATCCAGTTCTAGCTATTTTGAGATGACTAGTCATCTTATTAGGATATGACACAGCTGATGTTTTGAAGATGTGTCTCTGAAGGATTATTAAATATAAGTCTATTCTCTTCCTATGGAAGGGAAATAGCACACACACCTAGCAAAATTCCTTCTTAGGAAAATGAGACTAACACTCATTTTGAGGACAAGCATACAAAGAAATTGCACAGACAAGAACTCCCATGGGCACAAAGCACATGCACGTCTCAAGCTTACTAATTTTCAAGTCATAATGAAGCAAATAAATATATTAATATAAGCAAGACATAAATAAGAATATGAGGTATATACTACATATGGAAAGCTAATTTAAAAGTATTTACTACCTGACAATTTACAGAAAATAAATTGTTAATCCCAGCAGTGATAATGTTCAATAAATGCATATTGAAATAGTTCTAGACTCCTCAGGGCCTTTAATAATCTGATTTCAACTGTGAATTTCCAAATTGTGGAGTAGGGTGTAAAGTAGATGTCAAACATACATAAACTATTTCATCCGATGTTTGTTAAATTTTCTATAGTTCTCTGTGACTTTCAAGTTGGCTCTTATCCTGTGTACAACAGAATTAAGTGCTTCTTAGTCCTGTACCATCCCTGGTAAGTTTTATTTTATTATTGTAGTCACTGTACTTTTTGAGTACCATCTAATTTTGAAAGTCCATTTTCTAGTATTTCATTCTCTGTTGTGCTCAATATTGGTTTGTTTTTCCATTGACTAATTTTTAGAAGTGGTTCAAATCTTGCTTATAGTTTATCATTGTCAGAAACACCACTGAAACTTATCAACTACGGTGTATCTTCTGGTATTATAAATATCTGTGACATAACTTTCAATATGAAAGAACTATGAACATCACCACAATACAACAAACAAACACAAGTGTAGTGGCAGCTTTCCTATAACATAACTGTTAACTGCCATTCCATTGGATTGTACTAGTATTCTGTTAGGGTTTTTGAATCTTTAGTCACAAGAGTACATATATATGTACTTATATATATATGTACACACATATAAGTACATATACATGTACACATATGACATAAATTTTTTTTATTTTTAATCTTATTAAATCTTATTTTATACATATTATGTGTTTAATTTTGTAAAATTTTGCATCTTCTATGTGTTAGCATTTTTCTGCTCAAACAATGAACTTTTAACCTGCCAAAATTTAAGTTCCCAAGAAATGATAAGACCTCATCAGGTAACATATGAATAGCATTCTAGTATTATATCATCTCAATTTTAGATTTAGAGATAAATAGAGCTAATAAATATATAGTAGGTTTAGCAATGCAAAGTGTAACCTATCAGCTCTTCCAGATGTAGCAATGCATTTTCAAGAGGCTTCCACATACTTGTCATCAGAGTCACTCTGATCTCAGTATTAGTTGTGCGGGTTCCTCCTTTTCTACGTCATCAGAGAGCTTGAGAATTACTTGTCACAATTCCTCTTAAACATTTAGAAGAATGTACCCCTGAAGGCACAACTTCCTGCAACTTTCTTTCAGAGATTTTTTTTTTCATTATTGGTCCAATGCCTTGTTAAAAGTCAGTTGAGAGTTTGAGGTACCTCTTTAGGTAATTTATGTGTTTCTAAGAATTTTCTTCCATTTCATTTAGATTTTCCAATGTGTGGCCATTCTTCTTAGTAAAGAAAGAACTTTCTCTAATCTTCTGGAGGTTATGGATTGGCAGCAAAAATTTCCCAGGTAACACCAAAATTTTGGAAGAATATGAGGCCATGGAAGAAGTATTCTCTCACTCTGATATTCCGCAGAGATACTTGACTGGGAAATCTCTACAGAGTTTCCCAATGTAATCCTCACTAGCAAGGTCCTTTCTGGTTGCAAAGAGAGCCTTCTGGTGAACTATCTTCACGGTTTGTATCATTTTCACTACTTAACATTTTAGACAGCATTTATAAAGCTACCTTGTTTTACCTATATTGGATAAATTATCAGGAGAGACCAGTCTCTGAAAAAGAGCTGATGTTTCATAAAATAGAGTGTTAGCCAAAAGGCCAGTCCCTTAAATAAGATGAATTAGCATAGTGGCTGGACCAGTGGGCTCACACATAATGACAATGAAAAGCATAGCATGGGACAGAGCAGTATTCCATTCTGTAGTAGAAAAAAATTAGCTATGATTAAAAAGCAATGGAATGTCAGTTAACAACAACAATTTTGCTATAGGAAACCTACCACCACACTGTGTCAATTTGCTATATTGTGGTGATATGCATAATGCTGTCATACTGGAAGTTACAGCTTGCGGAGAGGGAAGCATTTGATCACAGGAGACGGGGCAAATGCAGAGGGAAGGAGAGAAGTGAAACACATCCTGGCCATCCAAGCCCTGTGGAGGACCATGCCCCTGCTGAGAGCAGTCAATGCACAGAAAGGACCTTAGGGCCAGCCCCACCACAACTCATGACATCCCTCACTGAACTATAGCACTATGGGGGACAACTCTGGAGACACCTTGCAGGAATTGTGCCTGATCTGACCCCACCAAACCGGGGTGACACACTACAGCATGCAAGAGCGCAGGAAAGGGAGCAAAGCAATGATGTCCCTGGGAAATATCAAAAATAGACTTTGGGACCAGGGCATGTCACTCCATCAGACTTGACTGGAAAATACCACTAAAGGTCAAAAAGCAGACCTGGAACTCGTTATAGGTTTTTCTGGGTTTTTTTGTTGTTGGTGGTGGTGGTGGTGGTGGTGGTTTTCTTTGCTATTTGTGTCAGTCTGGGTAGACTAGAGGAACAAATTTCATGGACATGCATATAGATATAAGGAAAAGGTTTATATACAAGAGGAACAGAACATTGAGCCCGGTCCAGTTCAAAGTCATAAGTCTGATATTAACCCATATGCTCGAAATCAGTCTATAAGTCTCCTTCTGACTCACAAAGTCACAAGTCAGTGGGTGCAGAGTCCTGGCGCTGGCAGGGGTCTCCACAGGGCTCCTGGCTTCCAGGGCTCAGGGTCCATCAACAGCAGAAGGAACTCATCACTGGCAGAGATCTCCATGTGGCCATCCCAGCTTCAGAGGTCTGGCTCCATCAGAGGAAAACCATGTGGTCTCTCCACTGCTGTCTTTTCGGATGCTGCCATCTTGTCTTGATTCATCATCTATAAGACTAACTCCCAACAACTGGGGAAGAAAGCTCCTCATCTTCCTGAGGGAAATAATGTGAGATTTCCCAGAAGCCTCAGAAGAAAGCCATGCCCACATAGAGACCTCATTGGCTGCTCAATGGCTATCTCCAGATTAACAGGATAGACTCCACCCCTACATCTCAATCATGAAATTAACATAAGCACATGACTGCCATACTATTGTGTCTTGTTGTTTTGTTTTACTTTGTCTTGTTTTTGTGCTTATAATACTCTCTGCATGTCTATCTAGACACGCTAGGTGGGATAACAATCTGGAGGAGAAAACAACTATACAGATGGTTCTGGGGAGACATGGGAGACAGGGTGCTAGGGCAAGGCAAGGTGGGTATCAACAAACTCAGGGACATTGGGGATAGTAATTGATCTAAATTCAATGGCAATGAGGGCAGAGGTGCCTGGAGGTGTGTGAGCAAGGGCAATGTCCCTGAGAGGACATACTGAAACCCAAATGAAGGCCAAACATAATAGTGGGACAAGAGGAAAGTAAAATGGAATAGAGGAAAGAATTAGGAGGCAAAGGGCATTTATAGAAGTGTAAATACAAGCATGTACATAAATAAATATATTTATATAATAAGGAATTAGATCTGTGTACACATATTTATATGATATATATTAAGGTACCAGAACATTGGGTACTCAAGTACTCCTTCAATACAGGTACACTTACTTTGTCCTAATAACCTGGAATTCTGTTGGTGCTCACCTTTCCAACATGATTGCTTCAGACAAAATGGATGTATAAGCAAGTGTGGTGAAGGAAGTTGATGGTGTCTGGATACCAAACGATACAGAATCTGTGGTCCTAAAGAATTGAAGATAAACAAACAGCTATCTAGCTGAGAAGCAACAAAGCCCACTTGGAAGAAACATACAAGCCTGCATGATCATGAGATGCCAGTGGGATCAGGTATCAGGCATCAAAGACTCAGAATAAAATATCATATCAATGGGAATGAGGGGGAGTTCAGAGTGGAGCCCCAAAGCCCATCTGTAGACATTTGGACACCCCCTTCTGGAAGGCTCACAAAGAAGAGACAAGCCAGTCAGGGTGCAGAATAGCCCTGATAAAGCATACAACTTTACTTTAGCTATATAATGCTTCCTGCACCCCCATTATCATGAACCCCATCTACCTTACAAAGGTGGCTATTCCAGAGCATGTACACTGGTAAAACTGAGAGCTCTAAACAGGGATTACAATGACAGGTCAATCCCTCGGGACCAATAATGACCGTAGCAAGCGATACAAGGAGGTCAAGGGGAAACTGAGTGGAGAAAGGGGTAACCAATCACAATGATCTGCATATAAACCCCTACAAGGGGATTGGACGTTAGAAAAGTTGGTGAAGGGAGGCAGCAATTGGTGTAAGACACGAAAAAAATGATAAATAATCAAGGTTTTATGAGGGAGGGAGGGTCTGCGAGAGTGGAAAATGAGCTGATACCTAGAGGTCAAGTAGAAAGGAAGTATTTTGAAAATGATGATTGCAACATATGTGTAAATGAGCTTGTACCGACTGAAATGTATGCATGGATTGAGATAAGAGCTCTGTAGAAGCACCCAATAAAATGAATTTTTTAGAAAGAGAAAAACTATATACAATAGTGTATTGAAAAAGACAATACTCATATACCATGATTAAGTGAGATTTTAGGCTGCAACGATAAGTTAACATAAGAAAATCAATCCCTCCCTTGACAATATGACGTAGCAGTAGTGAATAAAGCAGACATGCATGGCATTTGAACAAACATTGTACTCTCAGGTGAATGATATGCAGAAATACACTTATACTATTAGTCTGAGAAGGCTGACTAAGTCTATGAGATAATTTAAAAGATATACTAGGTAGTTTAAGGAAGATTAAACTAGAAGTAAATTTCATGTCCAACCTAAATGATGGCTTATTAGGAATTCATTTTTAAAGTTATTCATTACGGCCTTTCCACACGAAATGTACTTCGGACAAAATTGCTTTAGAATACTGCCTCAGAAAAAAAATTAAAAAAAAAAGAATACTGACTCAGATATAACTTTGCATACTCTGAACATTTGCCTGCTAATTTTATGCACCATAAACTCAATTCCAACTCGTAGACACCCTCAATGACACAAGGATATTGTCCCGTGAGGTCTTCTTGCCCTTACCGTAAAGAGAGAAGACTACAGGTCCTCTTCCCTCAGAGCGGCCTCAGTAGGTTAGAATCTCTGATCTTTCCATTGGAAGCAGACCACTTAACCATTGTATCACCAGGGCTCTGCCTGAGATCATAAATCAAATACCAAAATATGTCCATTATTTACTTCCAGATTTCATACAGAGATTACAGAATAACTCCTGAACTATTTGAAGGCAACAAATCATAATCTCTGTAAAACTAATGTCTAGATTTCTGATAATGGTGCTATCTGTAAGAATCTCAAATTGAAGGAAACGAAATTATTTTACCTAAAGAAAAGGCCCAGGCAATTTAATTTCAGTATTTTATACAAGAATAGGTATCATAATTTTCTAGCAATGCAATCATCTCTAAAGGTGATCATAGTATAGCCATTATTTGAGATTAATTTCCTATGAAGTTTCCTTAACAGAAAATGAATTTTTGGGGCTGAACCCCGGTGGTGTAGTGGTTGTGCACGGGACTGTGGCTCACTGGGTTGGAGGTTCAAATCCAGCAGCAAGGCTGGGCCTCCTACTCCCACCACCAGAGGGCAGTAATGTCCAAAAAAAAGAAAGAAAGAAAATGCATTTTTTTAGTCTTCTTTTGTGTGTGTGTTTGGGCATCACTGCCCTGGTGGGATTAGGAGGCCCAGCCTTGCTCCTGGAGAGGTGGTGCTGGATATGAACCGCCAACCCTGTGGGCCGCAGTCCTGCACACAACCACTATGCCACTGGGGTTCAGCCCAGAAAATGCACGTTAGCCATGATAATTTCAATAAGTATTGTGCCAGAGCAGTGCTAAGAGCAAGAGAAAATGCTTCTCCTTTAATTAAAATGATCATAGCTTCCGTTTTTATGTCTTGGTATAATGGCATGCCCAAAGTGAAAGGTAAGTAACGAGATTTAACTGTTCTCCAAAAATCATATTCACAGGCTTTAATTTTTAGTGGTTTTATTTTAATGTTTCACACTTTTTGGAGAACATTTTTCAGAGAAAACAGTTTTCAGAGAATCAGTCCCATGGAGAGCCCATTACTGTAGGTCAGATAGTCTTGTAGATTTGCAGCTTCCTCAGCCGGAAAGATGATACTTTTAAAGCACACAATCAATTTGACATTTAAAAGATTAAAAATAAAAACTCACAGAGTTCTAGTCTGCAAGCTATTTTCAACCCTATACTTTAATTTTCTTTTACGTTATGAAGTTTGGGATACATGTTTGATTGTATGAAATTTATGTGCCATGATCTGTTCTCAAAAAATATATAAGTAATTTTAATTTATTTCATTTTTTGCAACTCTACTTGCAAATAATTATATAGATTTTGGAGGATATTCCATTTTTTCTTTTATAAATTTGCTTACAGAACTCATTATATCACATGGAATAAAAATACCTAGAATAATATAAAATTAATCTATCATTTTTACTCTGGTGAAAAATGTTATTGATGGAGTTGTTTGTACATTTGTTGTTGATAAATGATTTGTTGTTGGTAATTGTCCCTAAGGATTATGCTAATGAATGAAGAGAAATTCTCTTTTATAGGCATTGCAAAGTACGATTTAAAGATTTCCTAAACTCTAACAAAAGTTTACAATTTGCAGTATTTTCTCTTTCTTTTCTTTCTCTTTTTCTCTAATGGTTTAAATATTATTTTTCTGTATCCATTTGGATGATTTATTTTGCATCTTTTGTATATAACATTACTTAGGGCGAGGTAGACATGCAGGCACATCCATGTGTTTCTTCTTACAACCATTCTGGATTTAGTTACATATCAGCCCATTAGGAACATCAGGCAATCCAAAAACAATGTTGGCATTTTATGTGACTTCAAATTAAAACCTTATAAAGAAAAAAGATTCACCATACACATACAACTTTCACAAAATGGTGAAAAAGTTTGAGTAATGCAGTTAAACTACTTACACATAACACAGAAAGGAGAAAATGCATTGTAAAATCAGATATGCGCCCAGTGTGGTTGAAAGACTAGTCATTTGTTTTGGAACTCTGTTTTTCTCTACATCCAGAATTAAGAGAGTTATAATAATGGACTCACCTTCAAGGTCACTTGATGAGGGCTTATCAATTTCTGGGAAACTTGAATTTGCAGGTTTGTTAAAAAGTCAATAGTTTGAGCAATAGATGCTATCACTGAAAAGATACAAAACTTACAACATAAAATATCTGATGTGTATAAATGGAATTGATTCAAAATATGATATATGTCATCTCAGTAAATAAAAATTAGAAGGAAGACGACTTAGAAAATGAAATATCAAAAACAAAATAAAGGCAGAATCATTCAAGATGAAAACTTACAAGGGAGGGCAAGAAATTTACCTACTCGATCTAAATATAATTGAAAAGTCAATCTAAATATAATTGAAAAGTCAATACGGATGTTGTTTCTTCAGTCTCTCAAAACACACATGACCACGTTCCACATCTATGCAGTGGCCTCCTGACTATTTATCTTTGTTTTGAACAAAACTATGTCCAGCAATAAAAAAGTTTAACTAGCGAGGGTAAAGCCCTTACTTTGCCATGGGCGGGGTTTCTATTTTCTTTGTGATCTCTGGCTCATGTGTCTTATCTTTGTAACACGTCGTAAGGGAATGTTGTGTTAGGTGTCACTGAGCAACTCCCAACGATAGCAACCTTGTGCAAAACAGAATGGAGCACTACCCAGTCCTGCCCCATACTCACAACTGTTCCTGTGCTTGAGGTCATTGTCACAGTTACTGTGTCAATCCAACCTCTTCAGGGTCTCCCTCCTCACTGTTGCCTTTATTTTACTGAGAAGGATATTCTTCTCCTGGAGCCAGTCTCTCCTGACAACATGTTCAAAATAGTAAGACACACTCTCTCTAGAGCACTTACAGAGGTTTAAATATAGGCATGAACATAGGTAAAGATATTTATATATGATAATGGGGAAGTAGATTAGGGGCATATACTTAAGAGGTTAGCATTAAGGCAACAGATGGACATTGGGCCTCCACTCAAGTACTTTCTAAATGCAAGAACACTTTGTTCTATTAAATTGGCCTTCCTTGATGCTCACCTTCCCAGCACAATCAATGAAGACAAATGTGTGCACAAGCTAATGGGGTAAAGAAAGCTGGTGGTGCTTGGCTATCAAAAGATACAGCATCTGGGGTCTTAAAGCTTGAAGGTAAACAAGCAGCCAGCCATCTAGTTGTGAAGCAACAAAGCCCACACAGAAGTACACCAGCCTGTGGGACCACAAGGTGTCAAAGGGATCAGGTACAAGGCATCACAGATCCAAAAAGTATATCATTATAAATGAGGGGGGATACAGATTGGGGGCCCAAAGTTCATCTGCAGGTGAAGCGACATCCTCTTACCAAAGGGTCACTGTGAGAAGACAAGCCAGGGTATAGTGTAGCAATGATGAAATATGCAACTCTCTTTTTGTTCTTAAAAGCTTCCTCCTGCCCCTATCATGATCTGAATTCTACCTACCATATCCAGATGGACCAGATGATGTACACTGGTACAGATAGGAACCAAAAACATGGGGAATCCAGGACAGATGATCCTTTTGGGATCAGTGGGGAGAGTGGCGACACTGGGAGGATGGAGAGAAGATGGAGAAGAAATGAAAAACTGAGTGTAAAGATCTACATATAACTTCCTCCCTGGGTATGGACAATGGGAAAGTGGGCGAAGGGAGAAAATGGATAGCATTCAACAAAGCAAAATTATGATAGTTTATAAATTATCAAGGGTCCATGAGGAAGGGAAGGCAGGGAGGGGGTGGCAAAAGGAGAAACCGATAACAGGGGCTTCAGTGGAAGGCAGATGTTTTGAGGATGATGATGGCATCAAAGGTACAAATGTGCTTTGCATACTATGGATGTATGCATGGATTGTGCTCAGAGTAGTGTGAGTCCCAAATAAAATGAATTTTAAAAAAGCACTCTGGCCAAGCTTACTCCAAGACAGAATGGTTTGCCCTTTTAGTAGTTCATAGTACTTCTAATATTATTCTCTGTGCCACAAATGAAATGCATCTATTTTTCTTTGGTATTCCTTATTCAATGTCCAATTTTTTTACATGAAGATAAGGCAATTGAAAATACTATGACTTGTGTCAGTAGCACCTTATTCCTTAAAGTAACCTTCCTACTTTTCAACTTTCCAAAGAGGTATCTGTGCAACAGGTTTGCTCAGTGCACCAACTTTTTTGATCTCTTGACTGCTATTTTCATGAGCAAGATTGTCGATCCAGGTAACCCAAATCCTTGACCGCTGTAATCTTTTCTCCCTGTGTCATGATGTCGCCTATTGGACCAGTTTTGAGGATTTGGGTCTCCCTTACATGGAAATGTAATCCATGCTGAAGCTGCAATACTTGATCCTCAACCATCATCAGCCAGTGCTTCAAGCTGTCCTCCCTTTCAGTAAGCAAAGTTGTGACATCTGCACATTGATATTTGTATATTTGTTAATAAGGCAACCTCCAATCCTGATGCTATGTCCTTCTTTATATAATCTAGTTTCTCATAGATTCCCTATTTGGTTATCAAAGAATATGTACTAGCTCCCTCTGGATACTGAAAACTATAAAATATTTTTTCATGTTTTTTTTTGGGGGGGGGGCATCACTGCCCTCAGGTGGTGGGAGTAGGAGGCCCAGCCTTTGCTCTGTGAAGCTGGAATCGAACCTCCATCCCAGTGGGCCGCAGTCCCGCACACAGCCACTATGCCATCAGGGCTCAGCTATGTTTTTAATTAGAACATTAAAATGAAGAATACTATAGTTTATAGATATTTATTATTTTTTTAGATATAATTTTGAGCTAATATTTTACTTTGTTCTTGAAATAATTTTATTGGTGCTTTGTACAACCCTTATCACAATCTATACATCCATCCATTGCATTAAGGACAATCATACATTTGTTGCCATCATCATTTTCAAAATAGTTTCTTTCTGCTTGAGCTCTTGGTATCCGCTTCCCATTTTTCCCCCTCCCACTTCCAGGCCCCTCCCTCATGAATTCTTGATAATTTATAAAATTTATTATTTTTTCATGTCTTACACTGACCAATGTCTCCATTCACTTTTCTGTTGCTTATCCTCCTGGGAAGGGGTTATAATATAGACACATCATGGCCATCAGTACCCCCTTTTCTCCCCTCACTTCACTCTTCCCTGCCTGATACTGTTATCCTCAAGTTTGGTCCTGAAAGTTTTGTCTGTCCTGGAATTCCCTGTGCTTTGAGTTTTTATCTGTAGCTGTGTAAATGCTCTATTCTAGTCAGATTTTTGAAGTAGAATTGGGGTTATGATAGTGGAGGAGTTTGGAGGAAGTATTAAAAACTAGAGGAGAGTTGTATGTTTCATCTGTGCTGTGCTGGACCCCGACTGGCTTATGTCTTCCTTGTGACCCTCTGTATGGGGATGTCTGTGGCAGTCATGTAAAGGTAAAAGGTAAAAAAAGTAAAAAAGATTTAAAGGTTTAAAGGTAAACAAGCAACTAAGCCCACATGGAAGAAGCACACCAGCCCATGTGATCATGAACTATTTTCATACTGCTTACAGTGATATATTTTATAGTTGCCTTTGTACTTTATCATCTACTTTCTAGGGAAAATAAGTCAGCTATATTTTTTGAGGAAAAAAACTGTAGTTCTTGAAAGCAATTCATCTGAGGTGAAAATCGCACTAATATTATCTTGTTTTCCTCTGATAGTTGTGCTCTTTGTTTATCTGCCAAGCAACCATGAATGAGAAAGTAAATGATCAGCTTAAAGTCACTGAAGTCTGATAAACCTAGCTGACAATGTTCCCACATCTCTTTTTATTTACATTGGTAACTATATATATTTCCTAATGGTATGTATATAATTTCTTAATAAAAGTCTCTATGGTGATACATTGAAACACTTCAGCTTCTGCATAAGAGTTTGAAAGTATAATCATAGAAATTTTTATTACATACACATATTTTTTGTATAAACACGATAAAATCTGTGAGATCTACATATCTTCCTGTTCATGTTATGCAATTAAAAAGGTTAAACTCTTCATTTGACACAGGAAATATTATATAATTAAATATATTGACATGGTACCATTCATAAACTATATTTTATTCATAATACAAAGTGGGGGGCTCTTATATATCTTAGGACAATCCATCATCCAATTGTATTAAGCATACTTGTACATATGGTACTATCAACACATTAATAATATATTTTACTTATAAATATATTTATACTGATATTCCAGTAAGATCTGCATATATTAATGTTAACAGCCAAACCAAAAGCTCTCAACTTATGAATTCCAACTCATTTTGACCAAATAGTGTTTGTGAGGGCAGACAGCCTCATTTCAGTACTATGTAGTGATTGTGGGATTTGAATCATTTACCTTGTGGTTAGCAACCTAACACCTAAGCAAAAATTTCATTAGGACCCAGAATGTCACCAAAGCCAGTATTAAGTGTATACTTTTTATCTTTCACAGATTATAAACACTATGCACTTATAAAGTAACTCAATTTTGTTGCTATGTTATTTTGCAAAGCAATACATTTGTTTATTCTAAATAAAAAGCACATGATATTTTTTAATGTTTAATATTTTTCAACTGTGATAAATGTTTGAAATTTACTGAAAACAAAATTTTAACTAATTTTATAGTCTGCATTATTTGACTGGGAATATTACCTAACATTCTATTTATATTACAAGTATTTTAAAACATTTTTCTAGATGGATATCTTTATGTAATCATATGCTACCTTGTCCAGCAAAGGCTCACAGATTTACAAAACACAATCAGCAAATACTGTTAGTTATTTCCAAAATTGACATTTCATTCCAATCAGAGCTCATTATTAGCCCACACTTTCCACTCTCCCATATACTTAGATGTTGCCATACGACTGAGTTCTTGTTAGTGAAATGTAAATAAGCAATTGAGCTTATCTTCTAGGTTTGTGCCATAGGATGTATATATCTAGACCTATGTTTTCTCCTTAGTTTACAGGAGGAGGATGAAAGTGAAGTTGCTCTTTGTGACCTCCACAGCCTCATAGTAAAGGGGCTAGTCTTTAATAGCTGGGTCTTAGACTAACCTCATTCAGGAAAGCAGATGCAATTTATCAGAAACATCTACCTATGACTGTTCACATCACATGAGCTAAGCATCTGTGCATTTCAGACATTTTCTAATCTATTTACTACTCTTTCAAGTATTACCCAACTTATTTAATAATTCATAATTTAAGGTGTGAAAAGGAAATGTAGAATAAGAGCAAGGGTAAAGGGCTAGTCAAGAGTAGGGTCAAAATCAACAGGAAAATAATGTTAGTCTCTGGTTACTACTATGAGAAGGCTACATATTTGACCACAAGATAATTAGCAATGCATAAAGATAAGAAAGTCCAATCAGTTGCAAAGGCACAATATAATAAAATGAAGCCAAGTAATTTCACAACAATAAATATAGTTAATGTGATAATAAAAAATACACAAGAAGTTCTCTTTACCACTCAATTTAAGAGGTTATGTAAGCATGTTTCTATAATAATTTGCATAATATTCTTTCAATATTTCAAACAGTTTTCATATTTTGCAACATATGCTATGTCAGTAAGCCAAAACTCAGTCTAGTAAAAGTAATTTAGAGAAGGTTAATGATCTTGGTTAAATACAACTCACTCTATTGATCTAGCTTAATAGGGGGACAAATATAATGATATCTTGAGGATTAGCTGCATTAAAATATTATATGAGTATCATATCTAAGGGTATATGTTATATCTGTTGTGAGTAATTAACAATCCTTTGTGAAACCTAATATACTTAGCAATAGACTTTCAATTTCACACAATAAAGAACATATTATCAAACCCAGTACTTCAGCATATTAAAATTTTATTGTGAAATTCTGTGATTTTATGATCTCATTGACTTATCTTAAATAATAGAATGGAAATTTAACTAAAATGATTGCTTATATAGGAATAGGAAACCATGATTTGTTTTCTTTTGAGGCTAGATAAAACTAAAAAAAACCCCAGAAACCAGAAGGATTTGTGACATCTAAACTAAACAAATTATGTAGAAGCAGGTAATTCAGAATACAGAAAACATATTCCCCTTCTTTTTATCTCTCCTAGTTAGTTACCAAGGGAACAGCTGCTTCAATATTATTTATTTATTTTCCTCTTTAATATCACTGATTTCAGTGTTCTCTAGTAATTTATCACCCACTCATTGTGTTTTCAGAAGCTCCTTGTTTTTCATACACACAAAATATTAGCCAGCATGGTAATTAATGTGTATATCTGATGATAAAATATATGTTAATTTGGAATAAGCATTTGCATTGTGCCAAATTTCTCTCCTGATTTTAATTTGAACTCTTTGAATTGTCTCTAAAGAACGCACAGTTCTACTTGACTTCATTGCTGTTATGTTGGTATAATCTCTGTCAGGGTTTGGCATGTAATTAATGAGTTCATGTATTGGAATGCTGCTGTTTTCCTTCATGTAGCTACTGTGTATCGCTCAGTATTTTTGGTTTTGATACTGACCAATAAAATGCTGTGATTATATAAACTCCCCCCAAAGACATGGTATGATTAAAGTACTACCAACATGCTGAAACCCATCTCAGTAGCAAACCCGTAAAAAAAAGAAATAAGTGGCATTATATACAAAATTACTGAAAATAGGTATTGAAAGTATGCCATTTAAATATCAGATGATGAAAACTTTTTTTAAAACTGGAATTGGAGACCTCCATTTAAGATGATAAGTTTAATGTTGGCATTGGCACAGCTGATGCATCACATTTATGTAATCTAATCCATTTTCTGAGGAAATGGAATATTAAGCAAGAATTTTAGCTGTCGGAAATTTTTGCTCTGATGATTTGTTATTTCTGAAAATATCAAGAGATCAAGATCTTTTATTTTTTCTTTTCAGTGTTCACATGTAGACTTAATTGTCATGAAAGTTTTCTGTTGGTCAAAATAAAAATTGACCTTTTATTTTTGGATAAATATAAAAATCTCACAAAAACCTTTTATATATTTGTAATTTTATAAGTACAATAATTCTTAAGAATGTATCCTAAGTCTATGAAAAATCCATCTAATGTAGGAATTA